>ML685816.1:11004699-11199258 GCA_007922175.1 Pelusios castaneus | reverse complement strand
AAATCCCACTTCGACGAAGTGGGATTTTCTCCCACGAAAGCTCATGCGATTAATAAATCTGTTAGTCTTTAAAAGTGCCACAAGACTCTGTTGACTTTAAGGTTGAGTATCTCAAGACCTGATACTCAGTTGAGTATTAAAAACAAAATTCTAATAGACTGGTGACCAGAAAAAAGATTTGCATCTTGTCTTGGTAAGAATGCTTTTCTTATTTATGGATTTGATATTCACAACTCCAAGTCCAATGCTCTATTTACCCAGATAGGTACATCACAGGTCAGTTGGATCTACTATTGTTAAAACACCATAAACAGGTCTCATGAAATCACATGCATGCCATTCAACCTGAAAGTTGTATATTTGCTTGAAGACCAAATTACATAAAGTAGCAGCTATTCTCATTAATATATCCAATACATTTTCAGTTCCAGAGGGGTAGCCATGTTAGTCTGTATGTAGCAAAAGCCGAGAGTCCTGTGGCACCTTAAAGACTAACAAATTTCTTCGGGCAAAAGCTTTCATGGGCTCCAACCCACTTGATGCATCTGATGAAGTCGTTTGGAGCCCATGAAAGCTTATGCCTGAATACATTTTAAATATTTTTCTCCCAAGATTGATATATGATGATGAGGAAAGTAACCAGAAATACCACAGCCTTTCATAATATTGTACACACTTTGTAATATTCCCAGTGTTCCGGAACATAACCTTCTGGAATCTCTGCAAGTTCAGCTTCACCTGCCAAGAGAAATTGGAGGGATGTTCAATGCAAGTGACTTACTTTAGAAACGCACATTCCTCTCCATATACATATAATAACCAATTAAAGAGCACTTCATAAACATTATTTAAAGAGACACCATAAATATGATTCTATTCAGTGTTTTAAAAAAGGAGCAAAAGCAGTTTCAAGTACTGCACTTGCTTATTAGTCCTCCTATCAATTTAATTGTACAGTTACACATGCCCATATTTTAACATACACAATGAAAAGGGCAAATGACTGATAATACAGAAGAAAAAGAAACTGACTATACCTAACATGCCATCATAAAGTAACAAAGCTAGCAAAAAATTAATGTAATACATTTCCTTTATCTTTCAATTAATGCAATCTAAAGTTAATTACAACTTTAGTTTTATTTTTTTTAAAGTCAGGAAAAATTCTGATTTAAAATAGGCAGTGCTCTGTTAAATATATATTCTGTGCACCTGTGTTGGAATATGCACAAGGTATATGTTTAAATCAAGACAGAAAACATTTTGCTCTTCACTGTGTGGGCAGCTGTGCTGTCCACATACATAACCCTCACTGATGCGAATATGGTTAGTACAAGAATATCAACTGGAGAATAGCCACATATGAAACTGCTGATGGATTCTCCAAAGCTTCCCTGCAGCTTATAAAACAACCGTAGAGAAGAGATGTAAAATCAGTTATGGGAGTCTCCCCTTCACTATATTTTTACACAGTATGACCCATTAATACCAAGCCAGGTTTACAGATCAGGGTCTGCCAAGAAATCCTCTGAAGACGTTCAATTTACTATCCGACCCGCTTCATTTTCATTTATCCAACTTTAACAATATTCGATATGTAGTTTAGTTAAACATCACAGAAGTGCTTACCAATGAAGATGTTGACATACATTACAAATAATATCAGCGGTATCCCAGTCACTGCTACATAGAATCTCTGCATAGCAGGGGAGGGGAAGAAACACCAGATCAGTCAGAGAAAAATAGACAACTTCTGCAAATCTCAGTCACTCTTTATAATTATCTTCCCTATAGTAGATCATAATCTGAATTTCCACAATATTTCTTCTGCACAGTCAAATATTGTTTATGATGGCAACTGATATACTTTATTTTTCCAGCTAATGATCTCGAGGCATTCCAGAAAATACTAAATATGCCTCAAAACCCAGGTGATGAACATATTCATCCCATGTTTACAATAGAAAATTGAGGCACAGAGAAAATAAGTGACTTGACATAGTTATAAATTTGAATCAGTTTCAGAGTTAGGAATGCAACGTGAGTCCTCCATCCAAAAGTACCAGTCTGAACTTTCTCCGTCTGAACTTTAGTCAAAATGCAATTTAAAAAAAAAAAAAAAAAAATCTATTGAAAGTTAGGAGTTTATATTTTATACGTATTCCGTTAAAGATACAACAATGATCAGTGACTGTATGGCATAAGTGACACAGACCCCTGCCCATATGCCAAATGAGTCCCACCTGGTTGACTATTTCCCCTCATCCTAGGTGTGATCCAAAGCCTATCTTTTCATTGAATTGAACAAACTTTGGATCATGTGTACAAAGCCTAAATCTCTGGTGTTACTGGGCTGGATGGAAAGAGGGCCCACTTATTATGGGGCAGCAATGGGGGGGTCTCCTAAATGCGAAGAAGTTTTACAAGATTTAAACAGCTAAGAGCTATAAAACATTACTAAACCTGGTAAACAGTTTACAGTTAAAATTTAAAAAAGAAAACAAAAAACTAAAAACCAGCAGGCAAGGATTTAAAACTGTAACAATAAAAAAAGCAGTTAACTAACCATAGTTTTAAAAGTTAATTTAATAGGGAATATTCATTTATATACATTTTACACTCACAATTTAAAGAAAAGCTTAGTAACATAATAAACACCAATCACTACCCTGATCACTTTGCCAGTATGACATATACCTTTGTCCCATCTGTCTTTGTCTTTATGGATATCTTCAGGACAGGGATTAGGAAATCTTATTTGTGAGGCTAGTGTAAGAGCCGCATGCAGCTCTCTGGCTGGCCCTTGTGGCTCCACTGCCTACCCTCTTCCACTGGAGAATCCTGCAGGCAGTCTGTACCAGGCTCCGGGCTCCCGCTGCCCACCACCAGGGGACCCTGTGGGGAGCCCCACTCATGGTTCTGGGCTCTCTCTCCCCACCCCGCCAAGGGACTGTGGCAGGCGCCCTGGCCCAGCTCCCCCCACCAGGAGGCTACACCCATTGCGGCTCTCAAAACACTTGGCTACTGAAGAATTTTTTTAAACAGCTCTTCTGATCTTTGGGGTTGCCGACCCCTGGGCTAGTGCCAAAGTTTTGGATCCAAATGCATTATAAACAAAAAGAATGAGGATATTAACCACATAAAAACACAGCCCATCCTTTATAAATGATTTAATTTACATCAAGAGTTGCAACAATAGAAAATTAACTCACCAGCAAGGCCAAAAATCGTTTATCATAGAACTGTGATGCCCTAATGTAAAACAATCTTTTCTCATTGCTGCTATGTCGTACTGGAGCTGAAAAATTAAACCAGAGTATTATGTCTTCCCCCCCATCCTCAAGTGATTAGGTACAGAAGAAACTCTGCAAAGCAGGCAAAAAAAGGTAGCAAAACATTCAGTAATGGGAGGTTAAAGGCATTTGCAGGACAGCAGGATTCCTAGCGCTAAACCCACCTGCATACTACAAAAGGGGTGGTGTTCCAAGATAAAATTCTCTCTATGGAGCAAGTCAAATAGAAGAAAATTTCATTTGTATAAGAATCTTCCATATAAAATTTTTACTGTTAAGTAAATTCACAGTAGCACAATACTAGGTTTGGACTAGGGATGGCCAACTTTTTGACACCAAGCCTATCATGGAAAGTAGTGGACGTAACATATTAGCTCCTAAGTGTACACATGACTATAAAGTCTCTCAGTTTTGCAAGATTATGAACAGAAATGACAAACAGCTAGAAGCAATGGCTGAGATACTGAAATTTACATCTGGCTTTACTACTAAGTGTGGGGCCTGCTAGACGTCTAGGTTCCAACCTTGCAATGGGCTGAGCATGGGAAGATCACTCACTAGCAAAGAATCCCAGATGCACCCTAATCCCCTTTAGTGTCCAGCTCTTAACCACTGGACTCTCACAGAAACATCAAGTTTGCTACCCCCCACAAGACACCGTACACATGTTTGTTTGATCCAACAGGCTTAGCTCCTGTACAACATCTTAGCACTGAGATATATTTATAGATCTCACCAGCAACCGCACACCATACAGCAGTAACATTAACCCAAGTACCCATCCCTACAACAAATCCCATTGCCAACTCTGCCAGCATATTTACTTGAGTGACACCATCATAGGACCTAACCAAATCAGCTACTCCATCAGGGGCTCATTCACCCGCACATCTACTAACTGCAGATTGTCTGATATGGAAACTTGACACTATCAGACTGGGTCTGAAGTGGGGGTGGTTAGCTCACTACAAAAGGTAATTTTCCCTCTTTAAACGTTCTCACCTCCTCATAAATTGTTGTTAATGGGCCACAGTTACATTATTTAAATTGAATTGATCTTGTTACCTCACCCTTCGTGTGTATGCATACTGCAGTTTTCATTTCATACATCTGAAGTGGGTTGTAACCCACAAAAAGCTTATGATTAATAAATTTGTTAGTCTTTATAAGGGCTACAAGGCTCCTTATTTCTCTTGCTGAAATAGAGTAACATGGAAGCAATCGTGAGTTGATTACCAGAGAGTAAAAACAACGAGAGGCAAGACTAACAAATTAAGATGCCACAAGACTCCTGTTGTTTTTGCTGGACACAGACTAACATGTCTACCCGTGGATATTATCAAAGAGTAAGATTTAAGAGATAGCAAGTAAGGACAACGAAAACAGAAAGGTTACATATAAAACAAAATCATAACATGCTTTTTAGAGATTAAATTTAATATAACAGGCTACGCAACTGTCAAAAGCAGTCTATTCTCAACCAAAAGGCTTCTTATCAGCATGTCCAACCACCATGGCTAGGATCCCTCCTTCATGAATGCCAAAAGTGCTGTCCTTTTGCTTCCTCAGTGAAGGATCAAGGTGTGTCTTTTTGTTTTCTGTTCACCGACCCGAAGTTCTTATCTTTGCATATGGGCAGGCTAAGCCTCCTGTCTTTCGGCCCTCCACCCCTGCTATTTGCTATTGAGTCCATAGGTAAATTGAACTGCGCCTAGGGCCAACCGAAAGACATGTGAATCAACATCTTTTGTTTGACCCCAAACCTTTCTGTCAGTACTGCCTTGGACACAGATGCGAAAACATTTTCGTTACCCACATACACCGTGTTGGCACATGGATCCCCCTGAAGGCTTCACAGACAAATACTATGGAAGCAGCCCAACAAACAAGGATCCGGCGGCATTTGTAGAGACTAGCACACTGACTGATCGCATGAGCTTTCCTGGGAGAAAAATCCCACCTTGTCAGACGCTTGGAGGCACTGTCACAGACCAGGGCACGAGTGGGTCCCCAGACAGACGAAGTGGGATTTCCTCCCACGAAAGCTCATGCGATAAATAAATCTGTTAGTCTTTAAAAGTGCCACAGGACTCTTGTCTTACACGAGAGTGGCAGGGACAAAATCCAGGTCCCTCCAGACTGGGGCCCTACCCACTAGAAAGAGACGCCCCCCTTCTTCTTCCTCCTCCTCCTCCTCCTCTTCCTCCTCCTCCCAGCCCCAGAGACACCCCCCTGCCCCAGAGCACACCCTGCTATTCACCCCAGAGACCCAAGGTCACCCGCTCAGAGGACACCGAGCTCCCCGCCCCCGCCAGGCGCTGCATACCGACGAGGCAGGAGGCCGCCACTTTCCGGCCCAGGAGGGATCCGCGTCCCCCTCCGGCCAGGCCACCGAGGCCGGCCAAGACCTTACGCGTCCTCAGCGCCGCCGCTGCCCGCAACAGCAGGCTCATGGCCGCCATCTTGGAGCCTGGCAGGGGGCGGGGCCGCGCAGGGAGTTTACCCCGAACGCGGCGGAAGCCGAAGCGCCGCCATCTTGGAGCCTGGCAGGAGGCGGGGCCGCGCAGGGAGTTTACCCCGAACGCGGCGGAAGCCGAAGCGCCGCCATCTTGGAGCCTGGCAGGAGGCGGGGCCGCGCAGGGAGTTTACCCCGAATGCGGCAGAAGCCGAAGCGCCGCCATCTTGGAAGCGGGAACGTCTCCTTCCGCCCTGACAAGGCCTTGTGGGGCGGGAGCATGATGGCGGTTTCCCTGTGCCGGCGGTTTTCCACCCTCCTGAGGGTCTCGGGAGTGTTAAGGCAGCTACCGGCTGCCGGCCTTTCCGGGTAAGGGCCCGCGGAACCGGGGCCGGGAGCATGTGGGTCCCCATAACGGCTGTTGAGTTGGGGGGTGGCTGATGTGGTCTTAACCACTATGGCACAACATACCCCGTGTGTTGGGATATATCCTTGTGTCACGACATATCTCAACCTCTCCCTTGTGTCACGACATATCTCTGTGTGGCCACATTGCGGCAAGTGCATCATGGAGAGCCGGGGAGATGGCTGGATTCGGCCAGGGGAGGGTGCTCTGGTGCATCTTGGAGGGTCCTGAAATGTCCAACCCCCCAAAAGGTGGAGAGCCACTGTGCTGCTGGAGCTCCTCCAAAAATCACTGTCAAAGGAGTAGCGACATCCTCAACCTCCACAACACCCTTGTGGGCAAAGAGCTTTGCAACAGACTTCGGCTCCTTCAATCATGCCTAGCCCCAAGATATTCCAACCTACAATTTCTTGGTTATCAGCTGTGCTGTGAAGGAATTGTTTCACCTGGTGCCCGTGAAATTCATTCTCATTCTGAGGACAACCAAACAGGAAACAGTCATTGGCCAAAGTTGTCCTCTGGGAAAATGAGAAGAACAAATAAGGCATCTGGTGACACTTTTAAAGACTGACAAATTTATTTATCGCCTGAGCTTTCGTGGTAGAAAATCCCACCTCGTCAGATGCTCAAGCGGTAGAATTTGCTCGGTAGCACTAGACAGGCTACCAGCTCTTTTTCATACAGGTCCCTGAATATCAGTCTTGGGCATAATGAAGGTTAATCACTACAAAAAGGATAACTTGATAGTTTAAAAATTGTTTTCCATAGCTTTAATGCTTTGAAAAATAGATTCTTGGTGGAGTGTGAAATAAAGTTATTTCCAAGCAATATTAAATGACATCTTAAAAACAGAAGATTATTTTCCACAGGTGGTACCTTAAAAACAGAAGCTCCATGTAGAAGTTAAAGATCCCTTTTGCATTTTTTGCAATAAACAGGAATCTTCCTGCACATATTACAGTGTTATGGAACCCAGTACTTTGTAGAGCCCAGAAGCGTCAACCATGATCATGGCCTCTTTATGCTCAGCAATGCTGAAATGCATGATAAGAGACAATTCCCTAGCTCAGGAAGCTTATAAATGAATAAGAAAAAGACACACAAAGGGGATTGAAAACAGAGATGATCCATCTATCATTGACAAAGCTAGGAATTGAACCCATGTCCTTTGACTCTCTATCCAATTGTCCACTATTATACCTCCAGTGGTGGAGAATCTGCAAATTGTTACAGAATAGGAGAGTGTCCTTGAGAATGGAAAACAAGGATAAAGTTCACATTTAGCAGGTTACTCCTTTTTTTCTCTTATCAAATACATAACTTTCTTCACCTTTGTTGCAGATTAAGCCCAAACCTGCTGCATAAAAGTACAAAAATAGAACCCGTCTATCAGTGTAATTTTTTGCATACTACTTTGTCACGGAAAGGACTGGAGGAGTTTTTTGATGAACCAAAAAACTGGGGGGAAACTGTAGTTAAATCTGGTGAGTTATTTTTAACCTTTCAGATTTGGTGTCTTTGTTTTACATCTGCTGTTAATATATGCAATTTAATATGCAGGATATTAGGTATTTAGTGGCATTGTCATGTCACTTCCTATATATTCATTTGCTTTTTTCTATTTTAACTTTGTGTTAAAACAAAAGGAACATTTATCATGCAGAGCAGAAGCAAAATGTCTAAGCCCTATAGCCTACATATAGTCTTCAGCCCTATTGTCATGTAATGAGAGATTCCAGAAAGAGTTCACTTATAACACTGAACAAGGAACTTTATTAGAATAAGGAAAACAGAATTATCCCTAAAACTACTTCTTTCTCTTTCTTTGCTTCTGCCTGCAACTTTCTCTAGCCTTGAACTCCTGCTACAAAAGTATTAAGGAACACGCCACAAGTTCTCTCACATTTGAGCATGGCCTTGTTTCCTAAGGAGGGCTGGGTATGTTAGTACTTCAATGTCACCTACAAGGAAAAACCTGCAAAAATTGGTGTTTGTAATTTGACATTCTTTTCAGAGAATCTACAGGAATGCAGGTGGAATTTTTTTTTCCCAAAAGAAGGATTGTTATTCCATTAAATCACTTTCTTGTTGCTGTTTTTTGTTTTTTTTTACAGGGGATGAGTGGCATGCAAGCCTCCTAAGAAACAAGAGTCATGAAGATTTGCACAAACTTTGGTAAATGTTTCAGTGCAGTGGTTCCTATCCTTTTGGGGCAGTTGTACCAGTTTTCATATTAAAGATATTAGCCAATGAACTTACTCTTCCACTCAGTTTTGCACACTTAAACCTGCATTGGGGTTGGAGCAGCCCAAATTCTAATTGTGGTCAGAGTATGTACAGTGTATTGCGTATAGAAGTGGTGAATTGGGCTCCAGTGCAGAAGATTCCAACTTGGCCCATCAGTTAAGGTTTGTTTCTTAAAAGGTTTATATAAAAGTGATATGTGGTCTCATGGGGTGTGTCTACACTGACAACTTAGGTCAACTGAAGGAGGCTTAAGTCGACCTAAACAAAGCCACGTTCACACTGGGCTTTTATTAAGTAGACTTAAGCATTTCCTTAAGTCGGCGTAGGGAAAACTTAAGTCGACTTAATAACACCTCGTTTTAGATCGACTTAAGCCAGGGGTCAGCCCCAGCCACTGCAACCTCAGCAGGTGCCAGGGGTCGGACCAAAAGGGCCTGAGGCCGGAGCTGGCACCCGATGGCAGGTGGCCTCCGGTTCCCAGCCCCAGGGGCCGGCTCCTGCAGGGAGTAGTGGGTCTGGGTGGGCTGACCCGCCCCGCTCCCTTCCAGCAGCCCTGTCCAGCAGGTGGCGGAGCCAGGAGCCCCATGCTGCAGCTTCTTTTTCCCTGCTGGCCACGCTCCCCAGTGGGGAAGCGCGGCAAACGGGGTCCTGGAGCTGCGGCACGCGGCTCTTGTGGCCCCAGGCCATGCTGGGTGGTGGGGCAGCGGGGATCCGTGCCAGGGGTTGCCGACCCCTGACTTAGGCCTTAAGTCGACTTCTTTTAAGTCGCCTTAAAGCCAGTGTGGACGGGGATTAGCGCCTAAGTTGACTGAAAGCGTTAAGTCAACTTAATAAGGTCGACAAGGGACTATGACTACACTAGAAAAGTTAAGTCGACTTAACTTTTCTAGTGTAGACATAGCCATGGATAGAGGATTAAGTCACAAGGGTTCCAATTCCTGTCTTTGCCAGTGATTATGTGGCATTTTGGATAAATGACTTTACTCCTTTGTCCCTCAGTTTCTGTAAAGTGCTGTGAAATCACAGAGGAAGTAGCCCCATTAAAAGTAAATCAAAGGTTAGAACTGCAAGATCTTTAAAAATACAACTTAAATAACATAGGCAAGGAGGGTTTTTTTGTTTGTTTTTTTTAAACAGACTTTTTGATTTGACATTGGGAGCCCAGAGTACTTGACACAAAAATCATGTAATTCCAGTGATTGAGGATCACTATTTCAGTGAATCAATCACAAGCATGATCCTGCTAAAACTTAAATCAAATTTCTGACCTTATTGTACTACTCCGTTCTTTGATCCAGGTATGTTCTACTAAAAGAGAAAAACATGCTTTTAACTCTACAACAAGAAGCAAAGCGGCAGAGTTTACCTATGCCAAGTCCAGAGCGATTAGAAAAGGTAACATTTTCATATAAGCTAAAATCGTCACTGCAGGTGAACTTTTTTGGGTGAAAGATGCAATGTTTGCAAACTTGTAAAGGACAGTTCCAGGAATTATGTTCCCAATAGGTTCTTTTTTTTTTTACCATAGAAGGAAATTACCCTCTTTTAGCTCATGATAGCAGTGTAAAAGTTCACTTGGTCCAAAGCCTTTTTCAACTCCTATCTCGGTTAAATCATACTGAACATGTCACCACTTTCGTTCCACTGAAACTGCAGTCAGTCATTTCAGATATCTTTCCTGGCCCAAGTCACAGCCTGTCCCATATTCTTACCCTTTTTTAACTTGCTTCTTCCTTTGACTCTTGCCCATCACTGCCTCCTTCATGCTCTGTCTTTTCTTGGCTTCTCTGTACATGTGATCTCTTGGTTCTTTCCCACCTCTCTGACCCTCTTTCAGTGTCGTCTTCTTTAACATTTGCCATCAGTTTTCTAATCTTGTTAACCTATACATTTCCCTCTACCTTAACCTTGCAGACTGCATCTACTTACAGATCCAGTTATCTCTATGCTTCTGGTTATAAACCTCCCTTTTGCCTCCCTTAGGGCTCTTACATTATTGTTCTCATCTTTTCCTGCTACATCTTTTCCCTGCTAGACCTCACCTATGCTAATGGATCCCAGGGGTTCAATTACCATCTGTATGCTGATGGTTTGCAGATGTATTACTCCACCTCTGATCTCTCCCACGGTGTTCAGTCTAATGTCCCACCATCAACTCAAATTCTGTTATTAAAAACTGAACTCATTCTACTTCTCTTCCTTTCTCTATTGCTCTTGAGTCTATCATTATCCTTAATATCGCGCAGGCTTGCAACCTTGATGTGATCTTCAACTTTTCTCTTATTCACACACTCGTGTGGTCTCTACATCTTCCTGGTTCTTTACAAAATCTCAAAGATTCTAATTATGTTTATAAACTATGAAATCTCTAGATGGAGCCTTCATCTGACTCTTCAGGCACATTTTGTTTATAATTTGTAATCTCTCTGGGACAGAGATATTGCCTTCTGCATTTTGGGTACTACCAACCACACTGTCATTATTCAACAACTCTGTTAGGTTTTTCACATGGAGAAACTGACTCTTAATTAAGCAGATTCCCAACGCATTAGTGATTTATAGGTCAAAACAGATATCTTGGACTTCATCCATAAACCCTTGGGCAATCAATGAAAGTCATAGAGCATGGGTGTAATGTGCTTGGGTTGCAATTGCTAAGTAACAAACTGATTGCCACATTCTATTCAAGGCCCACTTTCCCAAAGGATGTAAGGTGCAGTCACATACAGACTCCATTTCAGGTAATCTTATCGGAGGTGACACATGTATGAACCATGGCAACAAGGTTTTTTGCTGGAGAAGTGTTAAACTTCTGGTCAGTTGTCATAGTTTGACCATGGTTGCTTTCTGATCATGTGACAGGAACTGGTTCTCTAACCAAACTCCAAGCTGCCAACCAGAGTGACGAACCACCCCCATGAATTCTCGGTCAGAGCTCCAGATGGAATCTGCGCATTTCCAGTTGTTTTCCTCAATCTTCTAGCATCAACTCCCTGTCTGGATCTTAATCGATCCCCTAGTGTCTCTTCCGTACCTCACTCACAACCAATTGATATGACTATATAGTGAGATTTGGATCACTTCTTAAAGCATTCGTTCTTAGGGTGGCAAAATATGAAAAGGGTAAACTCTCTCCCCTATTTGTGAAATCCCGAATTTTAAAGACTCCTAATATGCTAATTTTTTTCCATAGCACTTTTCCTTAAAAGATCCTTAGTTTAAGCACAGTTCAATAGTCACCTTTGTGGTTCAGTGTCATGTTGAAATGGTTATTCTATTTTCAGGTAGAAAAGTCTATGGGAAGAATAGACTTAGTTATTAAAGAAAGAGAAACAGCACTGCGGCTTTTACAGACAGGCCACGAAAAACCACAACCTGGTGATTGGAGAAATGACTTCTTAGGACGTACCTACTGGTATGGGAAAGATGAATTCTGTTCTATATGTGCGGGTGTATCAGTACTATCAAAACTGGAAACATCTTACTGAAAAAGTAGCCAGATAATGTGTCTATTGTGAAAAGAGCATCCTTTTAACTCTATCAAGCACAAGATGTATCTACCATCTAGAAGAGAAAGTCAGCATTTACTAATCAACATTAATACCCTTGAGGATGTGTTTCATGTGTTAAGTAGCTAGTAGTTAAGTTGCCTTGGGGTTAAACAGGAACTATGGATTTTTCTCTCATTACAACAGGTGATTTGATCTCACCTTCCTCTCTGTGCTGTCCCCCCGTGTTTGAATCCTAACACCTATTTTGATTTGCTGTTACAGCCTGACCTGATCCTATGTCCTACACTCCCCTGCATTTAATTTCCTCCCATTCTGTAAGTTCCCCATCTTCAAAGCGTCTGATGAAGTGGGATTTTCTCCCACGAAAGCTCATGCGATAAATAAATCTGTTAGTTAGTTAGTGCCACAGGACTCTGTTGTTTTCCTAACATCCTTGAGAGGTATTTTAAATTGTTTGTAATCTCTGTACACTAAAATTGACTAATTCCAGGCAATTCAGATTCAGGGTGACATTCTGGCCCTATTGACAAGTTCCGGAGGGGTAGCCGTGTTAGTCTGAATACAGCAAAAACAACGAGAGTCCTGTGGCACCTGGACCGCCGTTGCATCTGACGAAGTGGGTGGCATTCCATGAAAGCTTATGCTTGAAGAAATTGGTTAGTCTTTAAGGTGCCACAGGAATCTCGTTCTGGCCCTATTGAAATCTATATAAGAACTCCACTAACTTTAAGGCACAGGATTTTACCGTCAGTGTATTTGCATTTTGAGGAACAGTTTTTATACTCTACACTGAAATGATAGGAATTTGGAGAATAAGGAAAAAGAAAGGGAAACTCGTGTGGAGACAGTACAGCTGTGAATATTGAATCTTGGACTCATTTATCATTTTTACGGCTATTTCCTAGAGTACTACTACATCAATCATTGTGCTTACGCCTGTATTGTATTAGGTATATGAAGCAAAATTCTCTGGCACTTCTGGAAACTGAATTGTATGTAATGCTTCCCTGTGCAACATTGGTATTTATTTTTTAAAAAATATGTATTTTAAAGTGCTTGGACACCATAATCAAATTGATTTATCTAAAATCGTAAATGGACTTGCTAATGAATTTTTGTAGTTCTTTTTAATGCAGGATAACATTTTGCAATGCGAATTCTGATTCTTTATATTTATAAAGTGCATTCCGTTCAGTGGAGTCAAGGCACACATAGAAGTGGCTAAGTGTTATCTACATTTACAGAGGGGCAAATTGAGGAAGGCTAATTAGGTCAGCCAATGAGTCTCTGACACCTGTCACAAATCCTGTGATCCACTGACTACTAGACCAGTGGTTTTCAAATTTTTCCTCAGGATCCAATTGAAAACAATCATTTATACCCGCGACCCAACAATTACATCTTTCAGCAATGCACTCCAGTCTTTCGGTGGCGGCAGCCGGGGGGGTATTGTGACCCAGAACCTGAGGATCTGCGACCCAGTACTGGGTCCTGAGCCATGGCTTGAAAACCACTGGCCTAGACCACCGTACCTGCCCACTTGATAGAAAAAGAGAAGCTTCTTTACAATCCATGAACTGAGATGCAGCTATCTAAATGCTGGATAATACTGAAACCAATTTGTTTGTCATTGGCAGGTACAGGTACAAAGAGTGGCCGATACCTTGGTACCTAAACAGCCGACACAAGAGGAGGAAATTCTTCTACACGTCCCGTGTGAACTATTTCATTAGGTAAAATCTTTGAAATGGAAAGGAAGATCTTGTTTATTTTGTACTAAACTAGCTCTTCCCACCTAGTCTTGTTGTTGTGGGTGTTTTTGGTAGCTTGTGGATTGTTTATCCTTGACAGGAAGAGGAAAAAGTGACATTGAACAAAAACCGTTTAAGGCCCTGATCTTGCAAACACTTAAGAACATGTTTAGCTTTATGCATGTGGCTACTTCCCTTGCAACTAATGGGATTACTTACCTGTTTAAAGCTGAGAACATAGGTAGGAGATCCAGCTGTGTGAATAAAGTTAATTCACTTTCCTAGTAGGTCATTGTTTCTGGGAATAGCTGAATAACTGTTGGAGAGAACATGTCATCTTATGCAACATCCCAGCATCTTTGAAGTTATCACTACTTATCTTCTGGATCTGACTTTGCATAAAGAAACTCTGGCTGGTAGAAATTTACAGAGCACTTTTAATCCTGGAGGACTTTACCTAAAATATGAATATGAATGAATTCCTGTCAGGGCTGCCGTATAGCACACTAATAGTGTATGAAGATAAAATGTGAGCCATGCATACCAGGCCATCGCTCTTTAATGTACACAGAACAGAGCTAAGACCAATTTCAAAGACCTCCCACACAGCTTGAGTTCCATGCAGTATCTTACTTCCCTTGGAAAGATGAAGGAATGAGTCAGCCCTCCCTACGTTCTAATTTATAGTTTCAGGTAGTGTGAGAATTTCAAAGATGATGGTTTGCATAAAGCATATCCCCTAGATTTGGTGTTGTGCATATTAATTACAATAGAATGCTTCCGCCCGTTTCTTCATTCTCTTAATAAACTTCAGTCTGGCCACAGTTTATATAACCACAATCTTGAATCAGATCACTTGAAAATTTTTGTACAGCTTCTTTCATGCACACTAAGTTATATGGTATTTTGGTTGCTTTCAGTGGCACCCTTCCCATCTCAGCCATACTGTTGATCCATAATTGTTACCTAATTTATTATGATCTGCCTAACAGTTCAACACCAACTGCTTAATTATGCTCAGCATCTCTGTGACAATCCTGCCTTTTTGCTGTTGCCAGATATTATGCAGATGGTTCTGACGCATAATCACTGCCACATCACTCACTGTATTGTTTGTGTGTAGGTTACAAAATGCTTTTTCCCTGTTATGCTCCTACAGATAGAACTGCTTGGACTGATTAGCCATTTATAAACCTCATCTATTAAAGTCATTCTAAATTATAGCTTGCTCTACTCCTTTATATTTCTGGACGCATTTTCTGTCAGATTTAGCCACCTGCAAAATCTTACTATACTCCAATTTCATTTTATGTGCAAAGCAACCAAGGATTTTTCCTCCCATAAATGCAACCCACGCCCACACTTGTTACCTGGAAGATTCAGAGAGGAGGAAATAAATGTCCTACTCTACCCACAATTGCTGAATGTTTCTGCTAAAAGCAGTGAAAGTTAGGACCGCTGTTGCTCACTCATGTAACAGTGGCCTCTTTCTGACTGTATATTATAAGAGCTTGTATCCATCCTGCTCTTTAGCCACTGTCTCACATACCTTCCTTCTCACTTCTCTCTCCTATGCTTTCATGACCCCGCGCTTGACTAATTTTTCAGCCTCTTCCTTGGTGGGGTCATCGCCTCCCTTTTGCACTCTTGCATTACTCCCCAGTTCCATTCTTAGCCCCTCCTCCCTTAACACGTTCTATCTCCATCCCGATCTCTGCCTCTAGTTAGACCTTCAACTGTCTGACAAACTCAGTATGGCAAAGCTGAACTCCCTCCACACCTGAGCCACATTGCCCCTCCAGCCCTGTTTACACAAAGAAATTGAGTATCAATAGTGGCCCTCCGCATTACTGGTAAATGGCTTACCTGCTGCTGACAGTAGGCCAAAACTCTCTTGTGCATTGTCACAAATTGTGTTGAAGAGCTGAGTTCTGCACTAGTGTCCCTGTTCTGTTTCCACTAGCACTTCAGGGGATCAGTTACTGAAAACCATCGTCAACAACTACAGTTGTTTTCTAGTGTAGAGGGGTCATTTGTTGGAGAAACATCTCTTCTGCAGTTGCTGTAAACTAAAACAAGTGCTAAGTATTTCCCTCATAGGAGCCTATTTCTGCCTTCATTTGTTCACTTGAGCCTTTTATAGAGTATACGCACACTGTGTCTTGTAACAGAGTAGAGTATTTGAGGATACAATTTGCTTGAAATATATTTCTCATTTTGGAGCCATGATAGAACTGCCCTTTCCCTGTGAATAGGAATGGGAAAGCATGAATGGATCCCCAAGGTTAAGTGAACTGTTAACAGAAGCCAGCTGTCCAGTTAAATTAATCCAGTTTGTAGCTTCAAATATTGATCTTATGCTATTCCCAGGCAAGTCAAAGCGGTTTACCTAAATTTTGAAGCGTTTTTTTGGTGAGTGCTAACATCTGGGGGAAACAAAGGTTGGGCTATACTGAAATTTAACGATTAATGCTAATTTCTTTTCATTACAGACTCAGACTTGAAAAATACTTGAAAAAACAATCAAGAAGGAAAAGCTTAGAAAAAAAGAAAAAGCTCCTTTTACAAAAGAAATTCCCTCACCTTGCTGCACAATCAAAGAATTAACATCAAGAACGAGTGATGCAAGTAACATTTTACTACAGTAGTCTTCAAATGCTGTGTGTGACTGGCCTGTAATATAAATAGTTTGTGGCCAGCAGATAAAGAAAGGGCGTTCTTGATTATTTTGATCTTTCCTTCTTTTCCTTGCCCAAATAAGGCTCCTTCAACCCTAAAACGATTTGTATGTGACCTTCAGAGAGAAACAATAGAAGCTTATACTCATTTCACTTGTTACTAGTGAAAAAGCATATGCCAAACATTGTCTACAACTGCCTTGATTTCGTGCATGTCTGCTTTAGCTTTTAATAAAGATGTCTTTCCTACCCCTGCCCCTCTTTTTTTTTTTTTTTTTTGCACTTAACACTTGATAGTAGTACTTTATATAAATCTCTACTGCTGTCCCATGCATTGGCCTGCCCTATTGAAGTACAACAATACATCAAAGCAGCAAATTACAGCTGCAAGCTTACCCCCTACTTGTAAAACTAAGTAGGTAGGGGAAAGGACTAAAAGGCTCAAGAGCAACATCTCTACACAAAGCAATGGTAAGTTGGGTAGATGAATCAAGTTCATTTTAAATCTGTCTTGATAGCTGTGTCCAAGTTTCTTAGTAAGAAAGAAGTAGCTTGAAGATAGCACAGACTAGGTTCCTGGTTACCTCGGGAGTTCCTCACATTTTCTAACATAGCCCTGTTACTAGCTCTCTGCTTTGTTTTTATTGCCACATTAGAGCTTATCACTTAACTATGCTCTTGGCAAGGGCAGGCTTTCAGAAATATTCTTCAAAAATTGATATTTAAGAGTCCAGTGTTGTGCGACTAATAAGCATCAAGGTAAGGACAGCATTGCTAATTAAAACTTAGCAACTTTCATGTATAATATATTCTAAAATATACATAGTACCCAGCTCATAGCCTATGAATAAAGGCATTTAGAAGAGTGAGTTATTTTCACATGGTTGTAACAGAAGCATTGGTTAGCTGTCAGTTGAGATAATTGAACACAACCGGTGCAGAAATCTACTATGAAGACTTCAACACCATAGGGAACAAATTAATTCCATAATTCTACTGTATGCAATTTGAGCTGGCTAATAACTGTACCTCTACATGAGCCAATTATTCCATGACACATACACATGATTATTTTCACTAGGACACTTTTGGACTTCCACAATATTTAAGAAATAAATTAAGAGTAGTTAGCAGTACCTGTCTCCTTCAAAGCTAATTCTTTCAGAGGACAGATGGGGCTGGATTCAGCCATGCTATATGCAGTTACACCCACCTTGGATTCAATTTGTTGTCCCAGTCAGCATAGCAGAGAACTTTATTTTTCCCTAGAGTACCTCTTTTACATAAACTTTTATTACCTAAAAAGAGTGGATAAGACAAAGAAAGCTTACTCATCATTAGTACACTATTTCATTGTGATCGGGAGGTGTTGCATACCACTATCCCCTCACTACAACTAAAAATTAAAGCAGCATCACTGTTTACAAACATGACAACCTTCCTGGAAATAAGGAACTACATTTAACACTGCCACATACAAAAGTAATCAAATATGAGAGGCTCTGATGGAATGAAATACCTGAAAAGAGATTAGCTTTCCTAAAATTTTCCCTTGTAGCATAAAGTGTAAACAGCAAAAATAGGTGAGTGTGTGTTGTTTTTAAATAAGTAAAAAATCTTAGTAGAGAAGATACAATTGGTTTTGCTCTGAGCAAGGCACTAGTTAACTGTTTTCAGATGAGTGATGTTTTAGTCAGACTGTAAATTTTGTTCTTAGGAGAAAATGATATGTTATGGTCTCCCTCACTGTATAATTAATACAGAGGAATAATTTATTCCATTCTTTATACACATATATCCTGCATCAGTGTTTTCCTTCTTGGAGAGTAGTAACACTCAACTTCATTTTTTCCTTGCTCTTTTGCAAGCACAAGTACATCTTGACAGTTCACTGACAGCAGTTAAACATGATTGTATAGAAGTTAGGGAGACTAAGTGTAGGAGTCTTTTCTTGCTTACTAAACTGTTGGGTTTTTTTAATTACTCAAACAATTATAAGAGTATTGTTTACTTTTCACTATTTAACTTTCGCCTGCATTCTGCTTAGCTGGAATACAAACCAATCAAAGCAGTTTCTCCTATCCTGACTGCCAGAAGGATCACCCCATCTGTGTGCCATACAGTAGTTGCAATCAGAGGCACTGGAATTGGATTCTGCCTTGTTTGGAGAGAGGAGGATGCTAGCAGTATTCCCTGAGAGCCCCGAGAATCTGGAACTCGGTCTCTCCTTTGATCCAAACATGCTGTAAAAGGGATTGTAAATCGAATTGTTAAGGTGCCCAAAGCTTTCATGTGGCCCTTTTTCATGAAAAGAAGAGTTGGGCACAATGCTGTCTGTTTTTCTAAAAGGAGAATTTTAAAATTCAGAACCAAAACAGAGTCTAAATTCTGGGCCTTAATGACTTCATAATACAGCATCTTTTGTAAGAGGAGTGGGTTTAGAGAACAGTAGTAGGGTACTGGTATTCCAACAGCTTCATAATTTATGTTGAATTAGGTTCCCTAAAACATTTTTAAAATAGTTTTCCACTTCAACTGTTTATTATTTACAGAAGAACAACAAATGCTGAAGAACGATGTTGTTCAAAATTTGAAAACAGAGTCATTTTATTTTTTTTAAAAGACTAATTTATTAAGGCCAACATATCAACAGGGAAGACTAATCTGTAAAAGTAGACACGTTTGTTTTTAATAAATTAGATGCAATATTATTTCAAGATATTGCATCTACCAGCTAACCTGTAAAGCTAGCCACAGGAAAAGATATTTAAGAGAAAATAGAGATTTATACAAAATTATAAAATGCATATTATAAGAGTTATTGCATTTTAAGGGATGAACCATCTGTTTTCTGTGACAGTATCAGTTAAGCCTTTTAAACAAGTCTACGGTTTGTTAAAATGGATGTTGAAGTATGCACACACAAAATACCGGTATGAACTGTCTACAAAAGATTCCATCCCATTCCTGAGTACACTAAAGCTATAAAACATAAGGAGCACTGGGAAGGCAGCAGTTTTCTCACAGTGTGAGGTCTATGGGCATTTCCTTTCTACACACTGCTTCCCTCCTTCTTCATACTCTTGTTTTGAGATCCACATCTGCTGAAAGGTACCCTGCAAAACAAGAAGGAAAAAACAAATCAGTGCTATAAACAAGAGTAGCATTAGCTCAGACAGCAAGAAAACAAACCAGCTTTTACATTTTCCAGGCTGTAACTTAGGACAGCTCCAGCTACCTAAATGTATCTTCAAACAGGGTGCATGTTAAGCACACCAACTGCTGATTTCACCTCCTCTCTGGGTTTTACTAAACTACTCTCTCCAACCCTTGTCTCATGAGCTCAGCAACTTGCAGGATCAGGCCCAAAAATAAATCTGAAGAGCAGGTTTACTACTTTTAGAATGCTGTAGATAACAGTTTTCCAAAGATACCTCAGGAGCCCCACCTCCTTCCCCTTTGGGAGCAGGGAAAAAAGCTCAATTAAGATTCTTTTGATTTATGCACAGATTATTCCTTATTTTATCATCATCAGATATCTCCCCTCCCGATCATGCGCAGCAGGGCTTCTACTACAGCCACTATGAAACTCAATCACTACTCCTCAACCACTACTCAGCTAATGATGCTCCCCAGCATCCCTTCCCAAATTTACAAGTTTACAGACCAGAGAAGCCAAAATTGAGCCACCAATCCATGAACTGAACCTCCGCTCCACTGTTGTGTTGTTTGCTATTAACTTCAGGCGCATACTCTGAACAGAGAAAAAAGTACACATTAGCAAGATTAAACTGATAGGTTACTCAACCATAAAATGACTCAAAGCAGCAGTTTAATGAGATGCCTTACTGGTGGAGTTTTCTGAGAGAGCTCTCTGTTCAGTCTATCCGTAAAACTCTGTATTAAAGTGTTTCCTCCTGCTACGATGACACTGCCATAGAGGCCCTGGGAAGAGAAAAACATGACGCATTCAGAATGAACTTCATAGATTTCGAAAACGTTTGTTTTCATAATACAGAGAAAAGGCCATGAAAACACAATCAAGTGTAAAAGTATATCTGACACCTAGACAAAGTTACAACATTATTAGTACAATCAGTTTTCTACCAGGTGAAAAATAAGATACATGGGAGGAAAGGTAGTTTGATTACTTGAGTCTAAATCAAGTTCCAAAGGGGTAGCGATGTTAGTCTAGTGCAGAAGAACAAACAGAGTCCTGTGGCACTTTTAAAGACTAACCGATTTATTTATCGGGGGAGAATGTGGGATTTTCTCTCACGACAGCTCATGCGATAAATAAATCGGTTAGTCTTTAAAAGTGCCACAGGACTCTGATTCTAAATGTGTTTTATTTACTGTTTTATCCTTTATCGGTTGCAGAACAGTTTGGTTTCATACTACCTCCCAAGCCCCCATACACAGAAATACTGGAACTTGTAACTAGATTTACCATTCACAAAGAAGACAGGAGGGAAGGATTTTTCCCCCATTAGAAAAACAATGTAGATGTTGTATACAGAAATATATTTGCCTTCATTAATATGATAGTTGCCAACAAGGGAACATAGCCTACTCAGCCAGCTTGACTTTGCAATTAGGGAAGTGCTGAGTATAGACCAACCCATGTGCACACAATATCAGAACTGCACACATCTGAACATTACATGCTCTTCAGCAGATGGTGGTGATGAAAGCAAAAAGGAGAATTTTAATTGTGTGCTTTCTTTTTCCACCTGCACCACACAGGGAGTTAATTTTAGAAACTATATTTAATCTTCAGATAGATGAGGATGAATAGTCACAAAAAGCTATGAACATAAAGTGACAATTTGAAGCTAACCCACTGCACGTTGGACAGTCATCAAACTCTGGACATTTAACATACCATTTTAGTTATCTGTTTAGTTAGATCCATGTGAAACCAGAGTGACTCAGAATTTCAGTGGAATTTCTGCGTTTCCATCAGTGAAGCAGAAGTCAGACTCTGACTTAGTGTTTCGCAAACATGGGAACAGCAATCTTCAGATGTCTTATCTGCATATTCCCCTAGATAGCTACACAACATTTAGATGATAATGTACAGGCACCTCAGAATAATCTCAAGAGATGAAGATTTCCATTTTAACTGATGCCAAGCGTCCATGCATTTGCAGTAACTTTCATAGTTAAAATACATTGTATTCACACAAAAATATCGATGCTTTAAATAATTCGTATCTGACGAACACTTACCGGTCTGATGTCTATATCACACATTCCGACACTCGTGGTAACAACATGGCTAACACCCAACATTGTGTTGCCAGATAAGCCCTGGAACAAAATTAGTAAATCACGTATCAGTGCTTCAAAACATCAAGACATATTAAAGCCCTGAATGAACAGGGGTCTCAGAGCTTTGCAGAAAAAGAAATCTTAATTTATCTAAATTTGTATTCCACACATCATGATCTCAGTGCCACGTGAGTTTTATTTAAAGAAAGTACCACATATCTTGAGTTGCATTTCTTCTTAATTCCCCACCAACACAGACAGGCCTTATCCCCACAGAGCATACAGTGTAAATACAAACATAACATCATAGTTTCATGCCCTGCACCAATCTAACACACTGCACCCACACAAAGGCTGCGGTGGGGTACGAGGGCTTTACAATAAACCATGTAACTGCACATTTTAACAAACTACTTTCACTGTTTTACCTTTACATTGGAAGGGTCAAATAATCCTTCAGGAATTTTTAGACGCTCTGCACCAAAGTCACAATTATATCCATTGGGGAATTCATAATGAACTGTCGGCATCTGTGCGGCTACCCTGGAGGTTGATATGGGAACATTGGTCAGAAGGTAAAGATACTAAATTTCAATGCACATAATGCAGTGAAGTTCTAACCAGCATAATAAGAACTCTAAAGAACAAATGTTTAACAATACTACGTGTGCTTTCAGCAATCTTTCTGATTGTTACTAGAATTTCTGCACATTGGCATGGCAAGTGTAATCTCTAATCCAGCTAGTCAAGGAACTCAACTCCAGAAGTAAATGATTTTGAAATAAACAATAGAAACCATGGATTCCTGTTCTGATAAATTCACATTTGACACACCTATACCTCTAGTTTTATAAAGAAGATACAACTACATACTGTTCATCATAGGTTGAATCTGACACTTGGAGGACCGAGGCTTGGAAATCCTGAATTACACACTACAGAGAGAAGAATAAAAGGAAAAGATGTGTTACAAGGATTCCAGTTCAGAATTCAGTATCATGTTATAATTACATAAATATGAAACTGGACAAAAGCCTTAAATCACAAGCGAGCATATTTGTAGTCACAAACTTAGTGCACAAAATATTTACATCGCTTCTTTAAAAAAGCCATGAATGTAGTGTAAGTACAAGTATTTAGCACAGAAAGTTATCCTAAAACTAAGAATTGTGAACAACTCTAAAAGGTTTTGTTTCAAGTACAACAGAGTTTAAAGAAATCAGCTGCTCGGGCACCTCCCATAATGACAGTGGAGAATTTCCCCTTGGGAATGAAAGACTTATCCTAACCAAGGCTGGACTTTATCACAGCTATTATGAGTTTTCATATTTAATAATATATCCATTTGTGGATGTCTGCCTGGGAATACGATCAGATGATAAAATCTTAATTGAGAGCAGAAGATTTAAATATTGGAGAACCAAGCACTCAGCAATATCACTGCAATAACACAAAAGGCCAGTCCAGCAGACTCTCAAGATAGAGAGAAACAGCGAGAAGGGAGATCCAGTTTAGGATTACAAAGGTGCACTCCAATACAGCAACTGCTTTGTTAGGAAGTGATCCTATTTCATGCAGTGATCTTCTGTACTGCATTAAAAAATGGAACATTGAAGGTGATGGCAAGTATGAGTGTGCCCAGGAATTACACTTTTACACACACGCGCGCGCTTTTCTTTTTTATTGTGAATGCACTATTTTTTTAAAAAAAATAATCAGACCTAACTGTAAACATTGGCACAAACTAAAATCACTCCTCCAAATCTATCCAGCCAATAAAACCCAACTTCCCTAGAATTTTCACTGTTTGCAAATTTCAAACCAGAGACAAAAATAAGATTATCTGATGGAACTCTAAGGAAGAAAGAGCAACTAAACTGATTTTTAAGACGTTTCTCCTCCTGCAACTTCCAAATAAATCAATCAATCTCCTCCCATATTTTTAGATAGAAACTTTTCTAATTTTCTCACACAAAAAGCTTCCTGTAATAGACACTTGCAAATGAGATTTCTTTGTGGGCCAGGGGAGAAGAAAGGATTTACTTACATTACACATATAGTTGTGCCACGATCTCGTGACCTGAGGTAACTTCTCTTTTCTCTTCCAATTTGCTGGGGATCCTTCACGAACTGCTTCCTGCAATTGCAGAAAAGTACACTGTGTTAGTCAGAAATGTCCAGTCCAGTCACTGAACCCTTTTAAAATACAGTTAACCTTCCTACCTTTGATGCAATCATATACGGAGGGATTAGTTCTATGTTCATTTCCTGAAACAGTTCTCGACACTGCATGGTTATAAAGTCTCCAGCAAGGGGTGACTTTACAATGCCTACAAAATATAAATAGAATTCTGGATTATGTTTAAATCCTTACAGAATGAGGTATCTGCAATAAATAGTTCATTTGAAACAAAAGTGCTCCATCCCCACCCACTCAAACAGCACAATGGTCTCCATTTTCAAAGATACCACATTTTCTTTTAATATTAGTCAATAAAACCATTTCTGAATGTGAGTAATAGTATATAAATTGCTGTGAAACTTTTTACCTTGTTGAAGCACATATCCATCATGCACTGGAATAGCAGTGGTGTGAGTTGCTCCACTATCCAAAATAAGGCCTGTAGATCGCCCATTAGCAAAGCTAGTCAGAAGGGTTAGGGAGAACGACAGAATTTATACTCGGTAGAGAATTTTGTTGACTGATTAGAGGACAACTAGCAACGAGGACCTTAAAGGTTCTATTCCATGCTCCACAGGTGACTTGCTATGTTCTTCCATTTACCCATCTATACAAAGGTAATAAGAACCAACTTCACATGCATGTTAGGCTTAAATTTATGTATGTTTCCAAACAGGTTTGAGCTCCTTAGATGAAAATAAAGTCAAAGTAATACTATACATCAATCTGTAAATAAAATATTTCCCTTTCATTTAGATTCTGAACTGCCTCTTAAAATGTACATGTTAGTTTAAAATATTTACATAATGCAATGCAAGGCTTAATCAGTGATTTTATCAGATTTCTGTTGCAAGTGACAAATTACTGCCATTTAGTAATCTGAGTAAAGCTTTTTTAGGCATGCACAGCTCTAACAAATAGCATATGATGTAAATCTACTCTAGAAAAAGTTGTCTCTCAGGAATTTGGAATTAAATACTAATGGGAAAGCAAAGAAGTGGAAGCTGTTCTATTCACATTAGCCATATGGATTATTACGGAAATCTTAATTTTGGTTGGAAAGAAAAGAGTAAATTATTTTATTCTAATAATGCTTTTTGAAGACACTCGCTTTATTTTTAGAAAAATATGTGGATCAACATTTCAAGGATACGCTGTAAGAACTGCAGTTTTACACAAGAAAAAAGCAGGGATATTGTAATGTTCGAACATCAGTTCTGTCAATTTCTCACGCTTTGCTCTGGTATTCCACTACAAAAGAGAAAGAATAGGTAAATAGAAATATGTTTACCTCAAGAGCCATTATAATTATTACTATAATCTCACAGGATGCCAGCAAGATAGAAGTTAGGATTTTTCAAGTTGTAGTTTAAGAGCAGTTGCAAAATTACATAAAGCAAGACATATGTATTTTCTTGGATAGACTAGAATTCACTTTTTGTGCAAAAAGCATTTCATTCCAGACATACATACACACACAGAATGAATTTCTGAAAATTAAAAGGAAGTTTACATGCATTTCAAGGGAGTTCAACTTTAAGCCATTACAATAATAAAACAGTTTCTGGTGTTACTATTCGACACCTGTAAAGCCACTTCCATATTGGAATCTCAAAGCTCTTATGAAATAAAGGCCCCAAACCCATCTGTGAATTAAAAGTTATCCCGTTTACATGAGGAAATGTACATTTACACAGATGTAAAATGACTTACCCAAGGGAAAGAACTGAATTCACAGTTCCCAGCTCTCAAAGCATCTTACTATAGCTTTACTGAAGCACGGACAACATGCTAAGACACACCTGCAGACCTGAAATACCATTTTACTGGGAACTTCTAATTTAGCAATTTTTTAATTTTTAAGTGAGATTAGCCTGCATGTAAGGATTGAGATTGAAGATGTTTATTTAACCAGTGAACAGGCAACCCCCAATGCAGATTGCTCCATATTCTATCCCTGTGCCGCAGCCCTTCTGGAGGGATCAGGTGTAGGAGTGGGAGGGTGGTTCAGTCTCCTTATGCATTTAGTAGCTGTCTGCCTGCTTAACAGTTTCAGGCAGAACATGTGAAGGTATGTTCTGTTTCATGTACATCAAGAAATAAAGCAAAAAACTCATTATAGCAACCACTTGAATTTAGTACCAGCCTTGGGTTAATTTATTTTTGGCGATACATATATAGCATGCATTCTCTGTGATATCCAAGTGCCGTTAAACTGCTAGCTGAAAAAAGGAAAGGCAGCCTAGCCATTCTCAAGACAATCCCTCATTCTCTTCCCTACCCAAGCCCATCTGGAACCTTTCAGTCACTGCTTCCAATACACTAATGTAGAAAAATTTCATTTATAATAATTGAATTAAAGGAGGCTTCCTCTTTACCGTATGCATCTTCCGTGGATTGCATTCAGAGTCCTATATTGTGCCTTCTAATCCAGAGCAGAGCAAGGAGGAGAACTGCAATCCACATTTCTATTTAAATTCCTACTCCTACAGTTTTATTTGATCTATGAGACCACTGAGTAATTCAGAGAACTAAGTTAAAGCCTTGCCATTAAAAGTATTACCCTCCCTGGTTCTGTTTTTGAAGGACTTGCTGTAATGAATGATTTTTCAATAGCCTCTCCATTTTTAGTTAATATAACAGAAGGCTACCTACAATTTTACATTTGCCCCTCCAAGAAACAAGAGAAAGCTATTAAAAAACCAAAGGCTCTAACAGCTTGACATATGTGATCTGGATTTGAGAAGTGTGTGTGTGTTACGTCACAAGTGTAGCTATCATTTCAAAGCATAACACATTCTGAAAATGTGGGGGAACAGAAAATAAAAAGCAGCAGCAAATACAGCCGAGTATTTTTAAATTGCTACCTCCTCTTAATTTTCAAAATTCCTAATTTTCAGTTCCGTACAAGATTTGTAAAAAACAAGATAAAAATGTTCCTAAGTAAAAAACAAGATAAAAATGTTCCTAAGTTCCAATGACAATTTATTCATTGCAACATCTCAAAGAAGGAAATATGCTTTTACTCACTGGTGCTTCAGACATTAGGACAGGGTGCAAGCTTGCTTCAGATTTAATGTGCATCTTGTATGTATGATCCAGAATAGCCTGGAAGCTGTCCCAGTCCTCAACTGTAACAATGTTAAAGCAGTTGCAGAAGGTTAGACTCAAAGACTTAAAGGTCAGGAGGGACCATTGTAATCATCTAATTTGACCTCCTGCACAACACAGGCCACGGAACCTAACCCACCCACTCCTGTAATAAACCTCTACCTAGACAATAACCTGAACATTTAGACAATGTTATTTCACTTCAGACACATAGTGAACCAAGTCCTCTAAAAACACAACTTTAAAACACACAGATCAACGAATCAACCAACCAACTTATTTTCTCCTGAGCAAGTCTTCAAAATTCACACACTTCAACAACTTCATGAAGTTACTAATAATATCCATCCCCTTCTCTTTCCCCACTCCCATTATCAGATAGGACCCAGTCCAAACCACGAGATGGGGAAAAACTATAGAATTTTTTCTCAGATCAAGCAAATACTCCTAACTAAAATAACTTTAGAATAAAATGTTGCGGATAGTTCTGTTCTGAGCAGAGGGCTGGACTAGATGACCTCCTGAGGTCCCTTCCAACCCTAATCTATGTTTTGTTTTTTTTTACTTTTAGACCAAGAGTATTCATGCAAATTAAATGTTAGTATCTTTTGCATATGACAGATGTAATTTGAAGCTGAATATAAAGTTAATGATAAGAGTTTAAGAACAAGAGGAAATAGACAGAGCACCATACTCATTCCATTTTTTAAGGGTGAAATGGCCTCCATATTTTCCCTTGGAACTCGCAGTGCATTGGTGTCTATGTAATAAGTAGGGCCCCCTTGTTTGCTTTTATCACCATCTATTTCCATCAGGGTGCTGCCGTCATCCCTTTCCAGTACCACACCAATAGCAGTGGGAAAGTCAACCTGCAATGTAAATTGTAGATAGGATACTGCAGTTACACAGCGTGTATTTGTATGCTCACTCATAACAACATTCTCTGTTTTCATACCAGCTATACCTTCTTTTAAAACATTTTCTACAAACTCAAAACTTGGTTTTTGGCTCATAAAATATCTTATTATATTTTAATCGTATATAGTCACAATGACTCTTACCTTTGGACAGTCCTCACCAGCATAGCCAGCTCTCACTGTATAGGAACCAATATCGAAAACAAGAGCCCCAACCTCATCTGTAAGGATTATTAGTGAATAGATGGTCAGTAATTATTACAGTCATATAACAAAATCTAAAAGCACTGTGTTTACCAGCAAAAATATATAAGCCAAAATGCTTTTTTGTTAAACACAACAGCAAACCACCACCACAACTTTTAACCAAGATTTAAAGTTGCCAAAGAATGATAGAACATTTTCCATCAAGAATTTGAGTTGCATAAGAATGATAAAAAAGAGCTATTGTATTTTAACTAAATAATTAATAAAATAGTACCTTGGTTCTGAATAAGCAAAAAAGACAATTTTTGCAGAGAAGAAAAGAATATTGAACTATCTTCTGGAACTAATTTTCAGAATGTGTTATGATTTTCTCACACAGCAAATTACATGGGCCTCTGCTTCTTTGGATTATTAGAAATTAATCAGAATAAAAGTTAAAACTAGGTGTACAGTCTATAGACACAGATGTTTACATTAAGAAATACACTTATTCTTTTAAGCACTGATCCCCCCAAAGGGCATTACACACACAAGAAGATGGGGGCCATCACCGTGGTTGACAAATTTATATCTTTAATCTTCCAAAGGGGCAGCCATGTTAGTGTAGTTCAGTGGTCTGCAACCTGTGGCTCCAGAGCCGCATGCAGCTCTTTGGTTGCCTCCAGTCCTGGCTCTGCCCCCCCACTCCACCACTGGGGGACCCTGTTAGTGGCCCATGGCAGGTTCCAGGTTCCCTCCTGCCACTGGGGGACCCTGTGGGGGACCCACTCCTGGTTCTAGGCTCTCCCTGTGCCCCCTGAAAAGGAACCCTGCAGCAGGCACTCTGGCCTAGCTCCCCCCACCTCCTACCAGGAGGTTACCCCCATTATGGCTCTCAAAACACATGGTTGTTGAAGGATATTTTTTTAAATGGCTCTTCTTATCTTTTGGGTTGCCGACCACTGGTCTAGTTCAACAAAACAAAGAAGTTCCAAAGGGTAGCCATGTTACTCTATTGCAGAAAACCAAACAGAGTCCTGTAGCACTTTTAAAGACTAAACAGATTTATTTATCGCATAAACTGTCGTGGGAGAAAATCCCATTTCGTCAGACGCTTTGAAGATGGGGAACTTACAGAATGGGAGGGAATTAAATGCAGGGGAATGTATGACATAGGATCAGGTCAGGCCGTAAAAGCAAATCAAAATAGATGTTAGGATTCAAACACTGGGGAACAGCACAGAGAGGAAGGTGAGGTCAAATCACCTGTTGTAGTGAGAGAAAAATCCATAGTCCCTGTTTAACCCCAATGCAACTGAGTCAAATTTGCATATACATTCGACTTCTGTAGTTTCTCTTTGAAGCTGTGATTTGTTATTCATCCGTTTCAGCACAGCTATTTGCAAGTCATCAATGCAGTTTTGATTGGCTGTTACAGCCTGACCTGATCCTGTGTCATACACTCCCCTGCATTTAAATTTCCTCCCATTCTGTAAGTTTCCCACCTCCAAAGCCTCTGACGCAGTGGGATTTTCTCCCACGAAAGCTCGTGCGAGAAATAAATCCGAGTCTTTCACAGTGCCACCGGCCTCCTTGTTCGTCTTTACTCTCCTAGCAGCGATGCCTGTCATATCTCGGCTCCCAAAGACATGTGGGTGGGTGGTGGCACACCTGGACCAGGTGCAGCAGCTGACGTAGGGAGAGGCAGAGCTGCGGGGGGAGTCCAGGCAGGGCGGGGCACTATTGTGGGCGGGGCTCCACGGGCGGGAGCGGGGCCGGGCACTCACCTCCCCCGTACACCCCGCCACTCATGGCTGCCGCGGGGCCTCGCTTTCGTCCCCCTCCCGGCAGCCCCCTCGGCACCGCTCCGGCAACAATAGACCGCCGCCGCCGAGTCCGCCTGGCCCGCGCGCTCACTCACACACCGCCGGCTCAACCGAACGTGCTGCTCTCTGGGCGCCAGCCAACAGACGCCACCCGTCTCTCAAAGCGCCGGCGGCCGAAGCCGCAGCGAGCAACCAATAGCGGCCAGCAGAGGCGGGCCGAGCAAGCGGGGAGCCTATCCCAGCCAGGAAAAAACGGGACGGAAGAAAGTATGGTTGCAGAGTGCGAGGCGGGTCAACAGAGCGATTGGGCGTGGCTTCGGGAGTAAAGGGAGGGAGGGGCCTCGAGAAAGGGGGCGGGGCTGGGACGGAGGGAGGTGCGGGGGCTGGCTGAGGTGGGGGGGTTTGGGGGTGACGGGGATATTGAGGGGCATTTTGGGGCGGCTTGGGGCAAGGGAGGGATATTTTGAGTAGGGTGGGAGGAGGCTGTGGGCTAGGGAGGGGTTTTGGGGGCAAGGGAGGGGTTTTGGGGGCAAGAGGGAAATTTTGGGGGTGGTTTGGGGGCAAGGGAGGGATATTTTGAGGAGGGTGGGATGAGGCTGTGGGCTAGGGAGGGGTGTTTGGGGTTGGTTGGGGTGAGGGAAGGCTATTTGGGGATATGATGGGTTGGGATTGGGGAGCCCAGAGAAATAGGGAGCCAGGAAACTTAGGTGGTAAGAGGGGAAAGGGGAATAGGCTAAGTAGGGGAGAGCAAAGAGGAAACCATGTAAGAGAAAAAGGCTGGGGGTGGGGTGGGAGGGGGACGGTGTTAAGGACTAGTGAACTAGTTTGGTGGTGCCACATAAAATTCCAAGTGTCCATGATCTGCGTCATAGTGAAGTCCCTAATGAAGTCCTTGACACAGGGGTTGGCAACCCCTGGCACAGGTGCCACAGCTGGCATGTGAGCTGAGCCTGAGCGACGCGTGGAGGCACTCAGGCTCCCCCGCTGGCCCCGCAAACTGCATGGCCAGCAGCTGCGGGTCCCTGCTGGCCCCACACGTTTGCCATCCAGCAAAGGGGTGGGGCCAGCAGGGGCCATCAGCCCTGCGCCACCCCCGTGGATGGGATCCAGCCCTGAGGCCGGGAACCGGAGGCCGCCCGCCGGCTGATGCTGGCCCAGGTCCTGGCTGGCAGAGCACCTGGTCTGGCCCTGCCCTCTTTTGGCTCCACCTCTGGCACCTGCTGAGGGTGCGGTGGGCGGGGCCGGCAAAGGTTGCTGACCCCTGCCTTAACAGCTTGATTATGGCCCGTTTTAGAATAATAAATGTCATTTTTCAAGATTATATAGCTGGCTAATTTCTGCATCCGAATTCAAGGTCAGATACTTAATAGCAAGTAAGATGTAAAATACACAGGGCTGAATTCTGTTTTTACATAGGCATCTCCTGTTCTCATTGACTTTTTTGGAAGTTCTGTAAAAGTGTCAGAGCATAAAAGATGTCTTGTTTAAATCCCTCTTTAAAAATCACTTCTCTTCAGATGGGATTTTCTCCCGCGAAAGCTCATGCGATAAATAAATTTGTTAGTCTTTGAAGATGCCACACGACTCTGTGTTTCTTTGGCTGACCTAGATTAACACGGCTACCCTTTTAGAACTTGTCAGAGGATGCTGTTTGTTCTTTTGTTTAGTTTTCCTACCCACCCTCTCTGTATATGCACTGTCACTTGGTTATGTTTTCAGTGTAATTTTGGATTGTAAATGCTGTGGGGCAAGGATCTTGGACCTGATTTAAATCTCATTTACAGTACTGTAAATTCAGAGTAATGTAGTCAATTAAGTAATTTAGAAATTACACCAGTGTAACTGAGGGCAGGCCTTGGCCTGTCTTCTTTATATTTACTAGTAAAGTATTGTATGTTACTTGCACTGTATAAATAAGTCATAGTTTACTTTTACATAAATATAACTGTTTAATGTTTTAAAATGCATCTCCTGCCTTTTTGCCCTGGCTGAGGAAAACATTAGAGGGTACGTCTATGCAGGGATTGAAGATCCATGGCACAGCCACAGCTGGCCCAGGTCAGCTGTTTTGAGGTTGTAGGGCTTGGACAGTGGGGCTAAATGCAGCTGTGTAAATGTGGGGTTGGACTGGAGCCCGAGTTCTGGGACCCTAAGCCCAAATGTCAACACAATGATTTTTAGCTCCACAGTCCAAGTCTTGCAAGCCCAAGTCAGCTGACCCTGGCCAGCCACAGATGTTTTATCTCTAGGTAGATATACCCTGAATAACATGAGACCTAATCTTTGTAGACTGCTCAGTATTAAAGCTATCTATTGAAATACATAAATTATCCTTTTTTATTTTCAGGTGGCCACCTGCCCAAACTTTCCTTTAACTGGATCCTGATTATACTAAAGATGTTCTAATTCAACAAAATGTCATTTTTTATCAGTGAAGCAAGAAAAAGGGGAGAAAAAAATCTAATTATAATGGGCCAGATTCTCCTTTCACTTAGTTTTCAAAGTTTTAGTTCTGTTGACTTCAGTAGAGTGACTCCCAATCTTCACTTTCGTAAGAAAAGCAGTAGATTAGATGTTTGTGTTTTGGACTACAACTCCCAGCCTGCTGCACATTAAAGTGGGCTCGTGATTGATGGCCTCCATTTAAGTCTCCTCCTACACCAATGACACTGAAATGCAGAGGAAATATTAAAACCAAGCAATAGGAGACAATAGAGGAGGGGGAAAAAAGCCCCCAACAACCCTCAGTTGCAAGAGTACCAGGAGATGGTTGGATGTATTAGCTTTTAAGGGTAAGTAATTTCTTTAATTTCATTTGCCATGTATTCTGGTTCCCTTTCTCTGTTTCTTTAATAGTGAAAATTCAGAATTTTAGCTTATTCTGTCATTGAGAAGACCTGCTTAGTTTAGCACTATACAGTTTAATAAAGGTGCAAACTCTGCAAGATACTGGGATGAGGGAGATAAATATAAAATCCTATTTTGTATTAGATGTAGGATGAAAAGTCATGTTACCAGGCACCCTTACGTATTTTATTAACCTTTTGTTGATGTTGTTATCAGGATTTCCAGCATGTGGCACTAGTACACAACGGAGAATTGTTGGGGGCGGAAGAGATTATTGCAATAAAGAGAGTAATTCAGAAAATGTGGAAATGTAACAGCAGAGGACTTATCTTTCAATGTTATATCTTCCTAGCTTATCGACTGAAATAATGCTTCTTGAAAAGCATTAGTACTTGACAATTTGGGCCGGATCCTATCCTACATAGTTGTTGGCCGCCTATGCTGTTCCGGCAGTGCAAAGCAACTATGAAGCAAGTTTAATGAGCCCCAGATTGTTGCTCCAGGCTAGGGAAATCCTTGAATGGTGAAGAGGCACCAAAATGGCTCCTGTGTCATCCTCTCACCCCCTCCAGGAGCTAAAGAGGTGTGGCAGGAGAAAAAGGCATGTGGATCCGGTGTGTCTGTGTCCAGCTGATCCTTGGCTGCCGAAATGGCTACTGGGAACTGCTAGCAGTACAGGCAAGATAGAACAGATTTACCACTGCTTTTGTTTGCCCTGGAGATGAGGCTGGTGCTTGAACACAGATACAATGCCCATAATTTTGGAGCTGAGTGCTCTGCTTGAAAATCCAGGGGTGTGTGTGTGTGTGTGTGTGTGTGTTCTACATTGACTTTCATTTTGTGTAGTCATGTGGAAAGCGGGTGTAGAGCACTGCCCTCTGATTGGTAGCATTTTACCCAGATTTGCATTCACATTACATAATTGTAAATGGCTACACAAAGTACAAGGCAGTTAAGAATCACACCCAGGCATCTTGTTTGGACATCTGATCTTATTTACCCTGGAGTAAATCTGGAGAAATGCCAATAAATTCATTGGAGTTGTATTGGGTTTACAGCAGGATCATTAAGAACAAATCTTTCCCACATGACCTGTAAATCTGAGACCTTGATCATTTTCTTCATTTTTTTTTATTTACCAATTTCTTAAAATCTCAACAGATGCTTTTTTGTAGGATAAGCATTCTGCTAAAACAAAACAGTGGAGCAAATCCTACACTTTAAATCTGACCAGCATGATTTGTTCTTTGTTTTGTTTTTGCTATCCAGCAAACTGCTTTGCCTCACTGGTCAGTCATCTTCTGTGCTCCTTGCAACACTACTTTACTGCCAGTAACCTCACTTCTCTTCCTCTTCCAGCTAGCCGTGTCAGGTTTAAAATTATGGCAGCAGACCAACAGTGACGGTGGGTCACTGACAGGGTCTCTCATTTTCCTCCGTCCCAGCCTCCTTCATCAGTTCGTGATATTCAGTAAAAGATGTAGTTGTTTATATGAATCAAATAGCATCTGTGGTTACACTACGCAATCTAAATCCTTAGTATGTGTATTATTCTGTCTGTTTCTCTAAGATGTTTGTATGGACCCCGTCCCCATAGTCTCTGAGCACCTTGCACTTTAAAATGTGCATCCTCCCAAGAGCCCTGTGTGGTAAGGAAATATAATCTCCATTTTGCAGCTAGGTAACTGAGGCACAGAGGGGCTAAGTGACTCATCCAAGGTCATAGAGGAGGTCTGCAGCAGAGCAGGGAATTGCACACAAGTATCTCAAATCCTAGACTATGTCCCAACCACTGAACCATCCTGCCACTAAGCTGTATGTCTCTGATGTGCTGTACAAATATTAATCTTCACAAATGCACTGTGAAAGTTTATGCCCATTTTACAGAGAGGGAAAAGTAGATACTGAAATTGAGTGACTTACCCAAGGTCCCACAGCAAAATATTGACAAAACAGGTATTACTGCTCAAGAGTTCCTGCCTCTTGGTTCTGTGCTCTCTTCTATAGACTGCTTTGTGTCTCATGGAGAGCAGGGCCTGGGTGGCCACAGTGCCTGTGAGGTGCCGTGGTGCTGAGTGGTTGACTGCAGGGCTGCCGGGTGACACCCTCAAGGCGCTCGGCAGGCTGCTACGACAGAGGGTGTCTGCGGACACTGGCTGTGGCACCTGTCTGGCCCCTTCACTCTCTTCCTGGCCCTGGTCCCTGCTGAGATGAAGGGTTGTGAATGTCTTGCAGTGCCCTCTCCCGGGGGGGGGGGGGGGTCACAGTGATGCCAAGCTGCACACTTAGCAGCCCCATGCCTGATTTCCCCTTTGATTAGCCTGAGAGGACTATGGCTAACCAACCTGGTAGGTGTGGTGGGAGGGCTGCTATTGGGGGTGAAGGGAGGGGTGCACAATTTAAAGATTTAACCATCCCTGAACAGCTTAAGTCACAGCTCCCACTGGGCAAGCCCCACCCTCAGTCTTCCCTCACAGAAAGCAGGAGAAAATGTTAATAGTGGCCTGCAGTGCCTATTATAGCTGCACAGGGGGTCTCAGGAAAAAAGTTTGGGAGGCTTAACTTTTTTTTTTTTTTTGGAGACAGTTCAGGGTGGATCTTTGGCCTCATCTTAGGGCACTTTGTAGTACATTCTTATGGTGCAGGGGAACTTCATGCTTTTACAAAAGCAGCTGTGCTGCTTCTACTCTACCCTGGCAAAGACATCAGGGGAATGAGTGAGCATGATCCACTCTGGTGATCAACATCAGCAGAAGAGTTCTGTGGGATGCAAATGAGAGCAGCACCTTGTCTAATAGGTTTCAAAATAAAAGATCTTGGATATTGGCTTCATTATCCAGGAACATAAGTCTTCTTATGTCCATGTGGGAAAAGCTCTCTCCCTCTTCAGCAGAAGACAACCTGATGAAATACCCATCATTTTCAGTGGTCTCCATTTATAGACGAGAAAGAAATAGAGAACCAGATCTTCACCTCTGTTCCCATCTGTAATAATGACAAAGGAGCAACTATAAATCTGCCAGATCTTCCCAGATGAGAAATCCTTGGGTAGCAAAGAGCTGATCTCGCCATGTCTGTGCCTCATCCCACATCCTGGCTCTGAATAGAGAAGGTGTTTGTGGGGAGAAAAGAGTGTAGCTGAAGTGTTCCAGTAATTTCTAATTGTTGGTACAGCTCTTTGATGTTGTGTACAGCCATCATACTGGTGGCTATTTTAAATTTTACCAGGGAATGGGCTGACCCCAGGATATGGGATTCACAGAAGTGGCTTAAAGCCAACTTCTTCCCCCCCCCCCCCTCCCCTCACCATAGCTGCACCAAGTATACTGCAGACACATATGAGGAATTAGTTCACATCATACAGATCAAGCATTGAACATAAATAAGGTATTATCTGTAATCACATAACAATGGAAAGACTTATGAACTTCATTGTAAAACAGTGGGTTAGAAACAAGGTAAATTTAGCAACCCAAGTCTCTTTACCAGCGTGGTTCAGAAAGTCTGCCAAGTTATAAAAATCTCAGTTGGTTTTACCATGCTTCAATTAAGGGCTACCTCAGTGGGCTGCAACAACAGGACAAACTTTTTGTTGTGGGTAGATATCCATACCATGTAAAGCTGGAGACATTAATTTTTACAGGGGAACATAGAATAAAGCTGCTTTCTCTGTATACTTGACTCAGAAAATCTGTATTCTAGAGCAGTTCCATTACTGGCATTCAGAAGTGCCAGCTGTTAAATTACAGAGACAGAATAAATCTCTGTCAGTATGCACCATTTTAAAAGTCTTTTGGGTGTTAAAGAAGAGCTGTACAATATTTGATACTGCTTATTAAGATAGTTGGTACATTCAGACTCAGGAGATTTTTAATGGCTGTAGTAAATCTTAATTTTTTTTACTATATAAATCCTTAGTCAGTCAGATAATTAGTCTTAGTCTATGATCAGAATCTTGATTAGGTAAATTCTTAGCTCTTCCGTTGCATAGTAGTGTACAGAAAGGATCTGATTCTCCTTTCAAATCAGTTCTATGTCTTTTACTTCAGCAGAGCTATTACTGATTTTCACCAGTGTAAACGAAAGGAGCATCAGGCCCACTGAGTTCTGACAATTGCCCTGAAAGGCCTCCCTATACTGTCAGGTGACTGTAGTATATTGGAGAAGCCAACAAGATCTGTGGATGGTGAGCTCCTTTTGACCACTGAAATGTCAACTTAGGCCTGCCTGGGAGGCAACTTCAAATAGGTACTACTTGCACTGAGATATAAGTTAGGATGAAATGAGTTTTGGCATAGTCCTGCTGGCTAAAAACAGGAGGGTGGTGGAAGATGTCATTTTTATTGCCATATAAACAATTTCAAGCACCATGCCACAACCATCCTGCTATTTCATGTTTGTTTATTTTTAGAAACTAGCTATTTAGTTTCTGCTATAGAAGAGCAACAAGAAACAGGCCACTGCCACCGCTCATTTTCCTCAGGCAGCCAAGAAGCTACTTAGAACTTGGCAGCTGTGGCTAGCCTTGGTGGAAGCACTGGAGCTGACAGAGATTCAGGGCTTTTTGCTATCAGGTCATCTAGATACGCTTTGGGTGAGGTAGTAGAAACATCTACACATGGTCTACTAGTGTTCCCATGATCCTGCACTGGTGCTGGACCAAGGGTGCGGGGAATGCTAAAAATTACCAGTGCAGAAAAGAACTTGTCCTTTTTGGATGCATGTGTTTAAAAGCAGAATCCGCCCCTAAAAATTCAGTTGGAAGTTAAAACATACTGAATAGAAATGCTAGAATTACATGAATGATGGAACTCTTTATCCTGATCTTTCCTTGTTAGATCTGGCTCACTGACTTCTCACTGCAGCATCTTTCCCATTTCGAAGCTAAAGCATGGGAAGGCAAGAGAATGCTAAAAAGCCAATAGTTTCTGACACTGAAGTATGTTATTGTTTTTCCTCATCAGTGTCCTTGGCATTAGCCAGTCCAGATGTAATACTGCTAATGGAGAAGTGCAAAGACACTAATGATGGGTTTGGATTCATCTGACACGCCAAATATCTGTCCCTTAGAAGGTCAGAAAAGGATTTTGCTTACTCAGTAACATATCCCTGAGAATCACATCATAGCTGATGAAAGGAAAATTGGCATTTGCACCATTCTGTGTTTAAATGAGTCAACAACAGTCTAACAGCCTATATAAGAAAGCATAATAAGTTCTGATAGATTTCTGAAGTTTACTTCCTGCCATCTTCTGTCACACAGTGCCCTGGGGCTGCAGAACCCCTTGATATTTGCACTAGCACTGTCTCCTCCAGTAGAAAGCAAGTCAGGATAGAAAAGCAAAAGATGAAAGACAACTTCAAAAGCTTGGCAACTCAACATGACTGTCCTTTACACCAGTCAGCACCAGCAAGACATTAAGCCTGTTTGGATTTTGCAACATGTAGAACTTTCCCAATTTTTAAGGGCCCGATCCTGGAAGGTGCTGAATATCTGCCAGTGACTTCCAATAGGAATTGATCAAGCTCATTGTCTCTTGGTTTCAGTCCCTTAGAAAAAGTGGTTCATTTCTTCAGAGTGGCTAATGTTGAACTTGTTTTTCATTCCCAATGGTCCATGAAGTACCAGTCACCTGCAAGAAAGGACATATTCCTTTTCAGCTGAAGTCCTGTGTGGTTTGGTCTACCTATATGAAGGGTATTCTTTGAAAATGACAATGAAGAAGCATAGACGTCATGGAGTCATCCATGAGGCTACAGTTTGTATAGCAGAAATCAGCCTCTGCAGAATGCTGCCATCCCACACAGGAGGCTTTTGGTATATTTAATAATACTTTCATTATATATGTATACAATAAATATCCATTATAAATACACATTTATTCTTAAAAGGACAGGTGCATAAGAACTGCTATACTATGTCAGATCAGTGTTCCACCTAAGCTAGTATCCAGTCTTCTGACAGTGGCCAATGCCAGATGCTTCAGAGGGAGTAAACAGAACAGGACAGTTTATCAATTGATTCATCCCCTGTCATTCAGTCCCAGCTTCTAGCAGTAAGATGTTTAGGGACACACACAACATGAGCTTGTTTCCTGACTGTCTTGGCTAATAGCCATTGATGAGCCTATCTTCCAGAAATGTATCTAATTATTTTTTTAACCCAGTTATACTTTTGACCTTCACAACATCCCATGGCCAGGAGGTCCACAGGCTGACTGCCTGCTGCTGCGTGTTTGTTTTAAATCTGCTGCCTATTAATGTCATTGGGTGACCCCAGTTTGTGTGTGATGTGAAAAGGCAAATAGCAGTTCCTTATTCACTTTCTGCACAGCATTCATAATTTTATAGACCTCTGTTTTATCCCCTTCTTGTCTCTTTTCCAACCTGAACATTCCCAGTCTTTTTAATCTCCCCTCATAGGAAAGCTCTTTCAGAACCTTAATAATTTTGTTGCCATTCTCCGTATCTTTTCCAGTTCTAATACATCTTTCTTGAGATTGGGTGATCAGAACGGCATGCAGTATTGAAGGTGTGGTCAGACCATGGATTTATATAGTGGCATTATGAAATTTTCTATCTTGTTATCTAGCCTTTTCCTAATGGTTCTTAACATTGCTAGCTTTGTTGACTGCAGCTGCACACTGAGCAGATGTTTTTGGAAAACTATCCATGATGGCTCCAAGATCTCGTTCTTGAGTGGTAACAGCTGATTTAAACCCCATCATTTTCTATGTGTGGTTGAGATTGTTTTCTAATACGCACTACTCTGCATTCATCAACAATGAATTTCATCTGCCATTTTGTTACCTACTCACTCGATTTTGTGAGATCCCTTTGAAACATTTCACAGTCAGCTTTGGACTTAACTATATTGAGTAATTATAATATCATCTGCAAACTTGTCACTTTGGTTTACCTTTTTTGCAGATCATATATGTATGTGTTTCAGGTCAGTAGTTCCAGTACAGATCCTTAGGAGACTCTGCAATTTACCTATCTCAACTGTGAAAACTGACTTTATTGCTACCCTTTTTCTTTTAACCATTTAGTGATCCAGGGGAGGGCCTGGTCTCTTATCACATGATTACTTACTTTGCTTAAGAGCTTTTGGTAAGGGTCCTTGTCAAAGTCTTTCTGAAAGACCAAGTATACTTGGTCTACAGAGAACTCTAATAGATTGGTGGGGCATAATTTTACTTTACAAAATCTTTGTTATATGGGGGACTCTTCTCTATATGTTCATATGTGCATATGATAATTCTGTTCTTTACAATAGGCAATATCCCTAAATTGCCTAGGCTATGTCTACACTTGCAAGTTAGTTCGAATTTAGCTTCCTTAATAACTTAAGCCTTGGCCACACTAGGCTTTCATTAGTTCAAATTAAGGGCTTCCTTAATTCGAACTAATAAATTCGACTGCTTAGTTCGAACTAACCCTTAATTCGAAATAGTTAGTTCGAATTAAGTCAATGTGGCCATATTAGTTCAAACTAATCGGCAGATTGACCTTCATGCAACTGACTAATTTGAACTAAGCAAGTGCCCTGCATGGACATGGCTAGTTCGAACTTGCATTCTAGTGGGGCCATGCTAGTTCGAATAAAGTTAATTTGAACTAATTAAAATTAGTTCGAATTCGTTAGTTCAAATTAACTAATTCGAACTAGGTTTTGTAAGTGTAGACGTAGTCCTAGAGAGGTTGTGGAATCTCCATTATTGGAGGTATTTAAAAGCAAGTTAGACAAACACCTGTCAGGGATGGTCTTCTAGATAATACATAGTCCTGCGTTCAGTGCAGGGGGCTGGACTAGAAGTCCTCTCCGAGGTCTCTTCCAGTCCTATGATTCTATAGTTTTAACCAATTTGCCTGTTAGGCAGTTAGGCTTACCAGCTGGTAATTTCCAGGATTGCCTCTGGAGCCTTTTAAAAAAAATCAGTGTTGCCAGCGCTTTTTTTATTTAAAAAAAAAAAAAAAAAAGTGCTGGTACTCAGCCCAATCTGGCTCTTGCCGGGAACACGGGGTTGGGCCGCCACTGCAGCAGCCCTCTCTGTCCCTGACTCTGACCCTGGCCCCGGCTAGGAACCTGGGGCCACTGGATCCAGCCCCTGCCAGGGACCTGGGGCCACCGCCAGTGCCGGTAGGAGCCAGGGCCACATCACTGTGAAAAACCGGTGCCAGTACTCTGTACCAGTGTATACCGTCACAAAAAAAACACTGAGTCACATTAGCTATCCACCAGTTGCCTGGCACAGAAGCTGATTTAAACGACAGGTTACATACCACAGTTAGTAGTTCTGCAATTTCATATTTGAGTTTTTGCAGAATTCTTGGGTGAATGTCAATTGGTCCTGGTGATTTATTACAGTTTATTTTATAATTTTGTTCCAAGCCTCTTCTATTGACACCTCAATCTGGGACAGTTCCTTAGATTTGTCACCTAAAAAGAATGGCTTGGGTGTGGAAATCTTCACATCTGAAGACTGCAGCAAAGACCAATGCCAAGTTTGCTGATGTTAAAGTCAGGGTTTATGTTTGGCCTGCAGTAGTGAATGGAGACCAGTTCCAAAGTTTGAATGTTGATCCAAATTTCTGCAAAGTGTAGTGGTATTTGAATCTGGAGATTTGGTTTGGAACCTCAGAATAGGACCTAAAGAATAGGCCTTATGCTGGCTGCCTGCACAGGGCTGAATTTTGTCCTCTATGATTTAGACATGCAAAATAATAATCTGCTTCCACTGCTAAGGAAAGATTTAATAGCAAACATAATGCTGTAATGGTGCCTCATTTTGCTAAAAACAAATTACTGCTACAAAATATATTACACCAGGACATTTGCTAGTGTGCTGTTGTCAGAGCTCACCTTTCTAATTTATGATAAAACTACTACATTGTCAGTAAACAAAGTACATCTAATGGTGTATTATCCTTACTTTTATATAATTTTTGTTCATACTTGCTAAATTGCAAAATTTAGTCACTTGCAATGGCTCAGAGAGACTTAAATGAAAATTAGCCTTGTTCGAGTGTATTATTTTATTGTGTTATTGACTAAGGATTAATAGTAGATCCCAAAGGCAATGGATGTAGTCATAATAATAATAATAATTAATATGTAGCACTTTTCATCTATAGATCTCAATGAACTTTTCAAAAGAGATAAATATCACAACATCCATTTTACAGATGGGGAAATGGAGGCACCGAGAGGAGAAATGACTTTCACAAGGAAACCAGTGGCAGATCTAGGAGTTGAATTAGGTCTCCTGTATCCCAATCCAGTGCCCTATCCACTAAACCACATTACCTCTGCTTTAGTCGTATTGTCTTTCTTTAGAACACATCCTATGCTGCTAATGCTGGTTCTAGATAGGATTGATTCAATAGATGAGGAGTAAAGGTGTTTGCAATCCACCCCTGCATCCCCAACCCCCCAGTTATGGAGCTGGCCTGGGACAGTCTAGTTCACAGCCGTGCCTAGAACAGCCAAAGGGTTGCCATAATTTATGCTCAGCAGCAATGAACTGTTTTTGCAGCCAAGAATGGTTGAAGGAGCAGCAGAGCTCCTGCCATGCTCCTGCCACATCCTACAAGTGCCTACAGGAGGAGTTCTGTGTCACTCAGGAGAGCCCCCTGTTTTAGGGGCAGTCTTCTCGATTGGTTGGCTAAGCAAGCTTGCCTCTTTCTTTATATCAGCTTCCTAATTTAGGGAAGTAATGTCTGGTAGTCTAGGTGAAGGTGACCAATCAAATCCTGCCTTCATATATCGCATTTGATAATGATTTAATAATGCAGTTGGATCGGTGAACATGAAGGCGGAACTTAGCTCAATTTATTTAATACGCTGATTCCTTAAGAACCAAAGCTGGACACACAGGGCTTGACCCTCTGCTCCCATTATGTTCTATCTAAGGGGAGGAGCTACTCAACCCAGGGCACAATGATTGGGGGGACAACTAATGAAAAAAAAAGGAATGGTTGTTGGGGATCAAAGGATCAAACATATGGAACTTGAAGTGGACATCAAGCAGAGAACTCCACAGCACCCACCATTCTTCAAAAGTGTCTAGGGAGCCAGCGGTTGTGCAACAGAGGAACTCTGCCTGGATGCGTGAACGGATGGAGGAACAGAAATAGTCCCCACAGTCACGGAATACCCCATCAGTCAACATCTTCTCCCTGGTGCTGAGGATACCATTTTGGCCAGCACTAAGAGAGAGTTGATGAGGAGGTCTCACAACTTTGTGGGGCCATGGTTAGGATGCACTTAAATCAGAAGGCGTTGTGAGAAGTCCAGCCAGAACTGGAGGAGCTGCCATGCTCCTGGCTCCATGAGAGAGCCACCAGCTGATGTCCCAGGTGGGCCATGGAACTGAAATGGAATAGAGGCTGGGCCATCCGGATTCCTCAACCTCTAGGGATGACAAAAAGTCCTGCCACTTAGTCTCTGTGGGACATGAGTGCAAGGAAATGGAGAGCGTGAAGCACTGTGCCCTGAGTGTTGTTCAAAAACAGACCAGCTGCAATAGTGTGTGCTGAGAAGGCAGCCAATGGGGCTCGCAGGGCGGGGGGGGGGGGGCTAGATGAAAAGATCTGGAGGGTTAGGAGTGAGGGGCAGGCTGGAGCACTCTCTCACATAACCCATTCATGATAAACCCGAGAGGCAGATGCCATCACCTCCTGGAGTTCACACCGGGTGAGGAACGGTGTGGGGGAGAAGGAGGTCAAAGGATGGAGAGCCTCATGGTCCAACCTTGTGCCTGGGAATCCATCCAGTCCCCCCCAGTCATAGTATCATTTGTCACTGATCCTGGTGACTCCTGCCAGGACCAACCTCCTTGACCCTCTGCAGCCCCCTATCCTGCATATGGAATGAGTGTAAAATTGGAATTCTTTGTTCTGTACACCACAGGTCACATTTTATGCTCACTTTGCACTTGCTACACAAGTAAATCACTGTTCAAAGTGCAATGCAGTGGAAAATCAAGTCTTGTGTGTCCAGCAAGCTATAGATCTTGAGGAGTAACATATTAAACCTGGCAGGCCAAGTTTCCTGACCTGATGAAGAAATGCACCACCCTCAGGTTAGAAATTTTTTAAAATGGGAATGAGCCTCTAACAATATTGTCTGCTTTATAGGTTTAGACTAACACAAAGAAAGGACGTTTTCAAAGAAAAGTTGGTACTGATGCTCAAAAATATCAGAAACAATTTATTCCGGTTTGTTTCCGCTACTTATTTTGATTCACCTAGTCGTATGTGAACTACTTGTGCCTGAATTTCACTAAATTAGAATGATGTGAAATGTGGTCTGAATTAAATTTACTGTGATCATTCTCTGCCTCAGCAACAGAGTGTGTGTAAATAAATAAAAACCTAAGTTAGTGGAGCTTCCTTTTTGTCTTTTGTTTTCACAGATCTCTCAGCTGGTCAGAATTAGGCTTTTTCTAGGCAGAGGAGGCTTTTGAGGTAGGCGGAGTAGGCACACACCTGGGGCCCCATCACCTGCTTCACCTATTTCAAAAGCCACATCCGCCTTGGTTGGCAGCAGAGGGAAGAGCTGGTGCTGGAGGGGGCAGGGCCTCGTGTGGATCAGCGCTATGGGGGCTAGGGGGGCACTGGGGCTATGTCTACACTTGAAAAGTTAAGTTGACTTTATAAAGTCGACTTAATAAGGTCAACTTAAAGTGGACCTTATTAAGTCGACTTAACAGAAGTGGACTTAACTTTTCAAGTGTAGCTGTGGCCCCTTTTCGACCTTATTAAGTCGACTTAACATTTTAAGTTGACTTTAAAAGGTCACTACTCCATTTCCACTGACTTAAGTCGACTTAATAAAGTTAATAAACTGGTGGCAGGGAGCTGGGGTAGCAAGGGGGGCTGTGGGGGCCTATAGGGGACCCCGCAATGAGTCTTCACCAAGGGCTCCCAGTTACTTAAGGCTGCCTCTGTTTCTAGGCAGATGATATCATTCACACCATTTATGACAATTGGTGTTTTTGTTTGCAAGGATGTAAATACACCATCCTTTGTCCACCTTGCCCCAGATGTATTAATAATGAAGAAAGAATTTGGGGTGAGAGAGTTGATATGAATAGGCATATAGCAATAAATAACATTAAATAAAAAGGAATTGTGAAAATAAAGCCCGCTTTCTTGTCTGAATTCCAGTCTGAACTATTGTAAGGGGTTTCTTTGACAGAACTGAGGGAAGCGAGCACAAAAGACATAGTTGCCTGAATTATTAATTGAAATCTACAGAGCCCAAATTGCTGCAATTAAGCCACCCTTCCATTGAAAGAATCCACACCCCCCCTTGCTCCTTCCTTTAAAAAAATGTTTCTTATATACCTCTGCAGGCATCTTTGTAAAATGGAAGCTCTCTTGTGCTCTTTTGAAACCAGTTAATGCATATAGGAGTGTGGATTCTTAGAATTATCTATAATGCATAGTGTGTTCTGCATTCAAAGGCATTTTTCTGACTTTCTTTACGTCACTTGCCGTTTGTGAAGGTTGCCAAGATAATGACCAATCATCTTGGGAGAAGTGCTTAATAGAGACGACAACACAAGCTTTCTTCTCAGTAATCTGCTGTGCATATTTGAAAGTTGTTATAGGATCAGGATTGCAGATTTCCATTTAGTTAGCAGAGGATGAAACTACAGAGTATGAAATAGCAGTTTATAAGCACTCAGAATAAGGGTTTTTTATTTGTTTTGTTGAATTCAAACATTGGGCTGAATTCGCCCTTGCAATAAGTGGTTCCAACTTTCAACCTGAGTGAGCTGCTTCTTTCTTTAATATTTACAGCTTATTTACTTTTCATCCTACGTGTATAACTGATCATGAACTAAATAACCAAATATCATGAGGCTGAAACTACCTTGAACAAAGAAACATTAGCATAAACATTTACATGTCAGGATGTCATTCTGCTTGTAGTTATGAATCCACATACCCTTTCCCGTCAACACACAGACACCAAGTATGTCACTCACCTTCAACATATTTACAGAGCAATAGTTTAAAAACAAAACCTCACGATGTGTTGAAATGCAGACACAACACCACATCATGGTTTCGTCTGAGGTAACTTGGAATTTTTGAATAGCCTTCACTGTACTACATGTACACAGTAGGCCACCACATCATAGGAAACGCCACGGGCTATCCAAAGTTGAACCCTATCCAGCAAACTCAACTCCATTTCAGCAGGGTAGAATTTGCCCCATGTAATAGTTTTTTGCTAGGATGAAAGGATGATGTGATGGAAACTTGTGGCTTCAAGACCATTGAAGTTTTCTGGGCCGTATTGTGTGAGGTACTGAGTGCCCTCAACTCTCTTGAAAGCCAGTGGAAATTGAGGGTGCTCAGTGTTTCAGTGGGTGGATCCCAGCTTTAGACCGCCAGTGGCTTTATATAACGGAGCATTACCTGGCCAACATATGCAAAAATATAATGAAGTCTATTCAGAAGTCCCCAGTTATCTCAGGGGCCGCCGTAAAGTAGCATCAGCTGCATTATGACACATTTAATTTTTTTAAAAGTAACTCCTTTAAAAATATTTTTGGACTGAGTGTGTGTATGTGTTTAGTAGGGAGGGGCATGTAGATTCACAACTATATAGAGTATTGACTGCTGATATAGTGCAGTTGCTCTACAAAATTACTAGTTTCATAGTTCAAATTCCAAAGGGGTAGCTGTGTTTGTCTAGTTCAGCAAAATGAACAAGGAGTCCAGTGGCACTTTAAAGACACATGTTTATTTATCGCATTAGCTTTCATGGGAGAAAATCCTACTTCATCAGACGCTCTTCAAAGTGGGATTTTCTCCTACGAAAGCTCATGCGATAAATACATTTGTTAGTCTTTAAAAGTGCCACAGGACTCCTTGTTTGTAGTTCAAATTAGTAACTGAATCATCAACGTTAGGTATTTATTGCTTAATGTTTTTTGTGCCCACACAGCTTCCACATGCATTAGATCACAACCAAGTAATCATGTTACACAACATATGGACTTCCAGGGCAAAGGCTTTGAAGCACATAGAGAGATCTGCTGCATTTTTAATTTCAACTGATCACAACTATACCGAGAACAAATCAGATATTAATACGGTTTATTCAGATTTTTCTCAAACAGATGTCTGTCATTAGGACATTTTATTTAGCATAAGAGGTTTCGCTTCACAAATTTTTGGATGCTACAGTGTAGTAAGGTATGTTTACCGTTGCTTTGCATTGCCAGAGCAGTTGGGGCACAGTGGAGTGTGAGTGTGAGAGAGACTGTGAATCACCACTTCAGTCAGAGGGTTTGCTTCAAGGAAAATGTGTTTTACAATAAGCAGATATATTTCTCTGCTTTTAACGGTCGAGAATGCCATTTTACTTCTCTTTTCTTGATATCATATGAATGGTTTTGTGTATGTTTAATGGCTGAGTCATTTCATTTAGGAAAGAAAAGCAGTGATTACAAAGAACATTTAAGTGCAAAGGTTTATAACTTGATTTGATTTATTTATTATTTACGTTGGAAAAGTCTTCTGAGATCTGCAAACATCAATTCTAGTCCTGATTTACCTCAAGCACCAGCCTAACTTAATTCTGATTAAAATACTGCCTTCTCAGATAATCTTTTGTATACATGTAATTTAAGTATTCTCTTTGCTTCTGATGGGTCAGTGAGCAAGGGTTCCATGTATTTTGTCAACTGCAGTATGAAAAATTATCCTTGGGAATGGATGGTGGATCTTACTGAACAATCCATCTTAGATATTTTTGTGCATAAACTGTAGCATTCTTCATGAAACTGCATAACATAGTAGCTTGGGTAGAGAATATATTGCATATGAAGCTCTTGAATCAAAGGCTATTAATGAATTAGTGGGCAGTGTTGTCTAGTGGTTAGAATAGCACATGCGAGTCTCAAGATTCCTGAGTTCTGTTTGTGACTCTTCCATTGACTTGCTGTGTGACCTAAGGTAAGACATTTAATCTCTTAGTATCTCAGTTTACCCTTCTGTTTTTGGTTTTTGGTTTTTAAATTAGATTTATAATGCCTTTCTCACAGGCATGTGGTGAGGATTAATTTAATGTCTGTACAGATCACTGAGATCATCTGATGAAAGGCTCTCTAGATTATTTTGTTACCAAACCCAGTCCTCATTATTTGGATATATAGAATTGAGAGGTTATTGTTTTGTCTTACAACTCAAGCTGTAATCACATTCGATGGTCTGACCTTTAGCTGACACATATCTGTAGAGAGCCTCTCCTTTCAGGATCTGGCCCCATTTCTCTGGTATGGGCCACAGTCAGAGACACAATGCTGGGTGAGATGGACCATAGTCTGACCTATTATGGCAGCTCCTGTGTTCTTATATATGTTCTGAGTAGAATTTAGAAAGAAGATGGTCTTGTAGTTTAAAACATATGACTTGGAGTCAGGAGATGGGCACTTCAGAAAATACTACCCCAAATCTCTAAGGCTATGTCTACACTTGCTAAAATTAGTTCGAATTAGTTAATTCGAACTAACTAATTCGAACTAATTTTAGTTAGTTCAAATTAGCTTAATTCGAATTAGCACGGCCACACTGGAATGTTAGTTTGAACTAAGCAAGCACTTGCTTAGTTCGAATTAGCGATCTCCATTCATTTCAATGGCCGGTTAATTCAAACTAAGAAATTAGTTCGAATTAACATGGCCACATTGGTTAATTCGAACTAGTTAGTTTGAATTAACCCCTTAGTTCGAATACCCTATTCAAACTTATTAGTTCGAATTAAGGAAGCCCTTAATTCGAACTAACTAAAGCCTAGTGTAGCCATGGCTTTACTTAGTTCGAATTAAGCCTCCTTAATTCGAACTAACTTGCCAGTGTAGACATAGCCTAAGTGATTTAGTAGCCTTATTCCCATTTTCAAAAACTATTTATAAATCTAAGTCTCATTGGCTATGTCTGCACTACAGACTCTGTTAAGTCAACTTAACAAGGTCGACTTTAGGTCGACTTAAATTCAACCTTGTTAAGTCAACTTAGAGCGTCCACACTAAACATTCCAGTCGACTGCCTGCGTCCACACTGGCAGGTGCTAGGTTGAAGGAGGAGTGTTGTGGGGGCCTGGAGCTATGTTCTGTCTAAGCTGCAGGTGCGTGGCAGCCACACACCCGTGCACCTCGCGCAGCCCAATCCCTTCCCTTCTCCCCAGCCCCCGATTCCCCACTGTGGCTTTCCCCAGCCCCTGATCCCCAGCCACGGCTTTCCCCAGCCCCCGATCCCTGCTGCAGCTCTCCCCAGCCCCTGATCTCTGTCGTGGCTCCCCCCAGCCTCCAATCTCCGCTGCTGCTCCCCAACCCCTTCGCCCCAGCCTTGGCTCTCCCTGCCGCAGCTCTCACCTTCTCTCCAGCCCATCTCCCCGGCCGTGGCTCTCCTCTTCTCTCCAGTCCGAGTCCAATTAGGTCGACTTAGGCTATTCCCCATCCACACCAGCTTTAAGTCGACTTAAGAAGTCGACTTAGGCATTAAGTTGACCTAAAGAGGGGTAGTTATTAAGTTGACTTAAGAAAGCACTTAAGTCAACTTTATAAGCACCTGGTGTGGACGCAGCTTTGTGTAGGTTGACTTAAGCGTCGTTAAGTCAATCTAAGTTGCAAGTATAGACGTAGCCATTGATGGTTAATGGGATTTACAGTCCTAAGATACTTAGGTGCTTTGAAGACTTTACGCACTGTTCCTAGCTTTGCTAAAGATTTGCAGTGTGACTTTGTATCACAGTTCTCTCGGTTTGTGAAGTGGGAATTAGTAAAGCTTACCTCACAAAGGTGTTGGTAGACTTCAGTAATTTTTGTGTATTTGATGTATAATGTCTGAGTTCTGATTGCTAGCGATGTAAACATTATGACGAACAACCCACAGAGATGCCCCAGTTCATCTTGTTTTCCATTCAGGTAACAAAGTCGTGTTGAAATCTTCCATGTGATTATGAAGGCTCATATAAAGACATTTCCTGGAGAGCAACATCTGTTATCTGGTGGTAATAGTGATTCAAACAAAGGAGTGGCTTCCTGGAAAGAAAACACAGTCAATCTCTTGGAATGAACCACAAGACCCAGCAAGCACATTTGGAAACAGAAGCAATATTCTGTAGGTCTCACAAACAGTGCTAGAGACTCACACCATCCATTATGTGGTGTTCGGAAGGAATGTACAATTTCAGGCAGTCAGGCAACATGATACTGAATCAACCAATGGAGAAGATAGGCTCTTATTTCCTTTGCCCTTCCCCAAGGTTAACCTGTATCAAAAGCTTTTTTGCTTGGTGATGAAACTGCAGCAGAGACGGGTATCCCAGCTGCATTAGTCCCAGACAATCTGTACATCATGTCACAGTTGTACTTTAATTAAATACTCCTAGAGCACAAGATCTGCTCTGCACACGTGATCTCTAACAGCTAGAGTTGCTCCAAAGAGATATTATTTATTATAGTGTATTAATTAGATTGACGGTTTATGGACCATATTCATGCACTGTGTTAGTAGACACAGTTAATTTCTGCAGATTAAAATAATTTTTCCTTTCTTTCTTCTCTAAACAAGGAAGTGAATTTGATTAACTTCAGGGCTCATAAATCTGCTGAGGACAGAAGCAGAATAAGGGGCCTCAGGGTCCTGGGCTAGTCCCCACTGGTGGACACTGGACCCCCACCAGTAGACTCCCTCCAGCCTAGGGGCCACTCTCTGCACTGGTCTGTCCCCGGGGGAGCCGCACGGCCAGCTGGTGCATGGTGCGGCTTCTGGTGTGTCCCTCCAGGGCGCCAGAGGCTGTACAGTACACCAGCCAGCTCTGCCATTGGAGTGGAGCGACCATGCAGTAGCCCACCCCGTCCCTGGGGGCGGACCAGCCGGCTCAGGGTGGGGCAGGAGTGCGGAGCCCGGCCTCTGGCTCAAGGCAACCCCGCCCACCCGTGCACCAGCAGGGCTGGGGCGCTCCCAGCCAGGTGGGCATGGGCCCCATAGGCCCGTGTGGTAAGCCGCCCCTGGCTGAGGATGAAATTAAGACAGGGTAAATTTACAATGATTATAGGGGGGGAAATGGTTTTCCTTCCCAAGGGGAGGTGTGACAGTCCTGTTGCTTCAGACATTTAAAGCTAAACTGGATAAAGCACTAGAAAACGCACTAGGTAGAATTATCTTGCATTGGCAGGACAACGGGCTAGGACGGTGATCTAACAGAGTTTTTGTCTGTAACTTGCATAATATTATTATTGAGAGTACCAGCTCAAGCAAAGGTAACATGAGCAGCACTAAATAAACCTCTTCATCCCGCCAGCCAGTCTTGTGTGTCCTCTGGCCATGCCCCTCCACAAGCAGCAGGGATGGGGGAGGGATGCTGGCTCTGCGTTACTAGAGAATCCCACCTGCCATAACATAGAGAAAAACCTGGGTCATTGTCTGTAGTTTTCATTGTCATTTCCAAAAGCACTGACAAAAATCATCCCAGAACGTTTCTGTGTGGACAGGTGAAATTTCTCATTCAAATTCAAAAAAACAACTAAGCAAACCATAAATGCCCTGAAATATAAGGAAAGAATCTGAAAAATCAGAGAACAAAAGAAAGTAGAAGGCATAGGCACTACAGGCAGGCAATTTACTACAGAAAAGCCAGTTGCATTTCAATTAATATATTCTTAGACAATGTAGATTAGCCACCATGAAAATCTACTGAAAGAAATGAGGAAAAAATCATCTTCTGTCTCTCCTATCAAAATGCAAGGAATGTGTTCCTGCATTGGACCACCGATGAATGTAGTGGCTAGAACACACATTTATTGAAGTCCGTCTTCTTTGACTACAAAGAAACTGAACTGAGAACAATTTAGCCTGCTTTCAGAAAGCAGGGTTGGTTTTTTTTTGCTGGAGAGTGCACAGTGTATGTTATCTGCCAGGGAAAGAAACAGGCCATTTAAATTCAGGCAGTGTAGCATCTCCCGGCTGAAAAGCTATTTTTAACTTCTCTTGTAGCTTAATTTAGAAACTGAGCAGCTGAGGTCTTTTTTTTCTCCACAAACTGGATTTTTCTTTTATAATGACGTTAGCTATCCATGTGTGAGGCTGCTGAATAGAAGTGGTGTATCCTGATCTTTAAGGTCATGAATGTGTGCTGTTAAATAAAGCAGATTTATAGAAATATACATACATACACACAGAGAAATTAGATTACACTGCTGCACAATCTTTTAAGCATCAGGCTAATTTGACAGGAGCTTATAGACTGCACCTAATTTTTTTATACATATGCAATATCTTACACAGATCAGGTTTTTTTTAAAAGAGGGAATGTCTAGGAGAAGTGCACTGACTCTCCGCTTTGATTTTCTGAATCAGTTTCTTGATATTTGGGTTTATTTAGTGGACCACAGATATTGAGCCTCAGCTCTTCAGAGAGGAAGCTCAATACTAAGAAGTGCAGATGTGAATTCTAAGTGATTTCAATGTTTGAATGCATTCAAATGAATAATATAAAATATGCTCACAAATATAAATAATTCCAAGGTTTGTGTTAACAGCAGTCATCTTAAAAAGGCATGTTCTGTGTCATTCAGAACTCATCTATAGAAATTTAGTAGTATTCCATCATAAAACTTGGACCTATCTAAATTTTAGACTCCACTTACTCAGATTCAGCTAAGAATGGGCCTGCAATGTGCTGTGTTGTGATGCAATAGCAAGGAACACAGAAGAACATGGATAGTTGCCAGAGAAATAATTGTGTTGTTAATAACTTCAAGGTGAAATGGAAGAGACAGCTTTTTCTGAGGAAAGCTGTGTGAGAAACTGATTTTTCAGTTTGCTGGCAGTTCCAAAAATATCCTGAGAAAACCTTTCTTTTGAGTGAACCTGAAACTAATTCTTTTGTTTTATTTTTTGTTTATTTTTGTAAACTAAAAGGTAAAAATAAATTGGTTTGGGTTGAATAAAATGTTTTGTTTCAGTTTCAAACATTTTAAATATTTTTTAAATAAAATTGAAGAACATTTAGAAACAAGAAGTAATTTTAACTGGAAATGTTTCATTTTGAAATGTCAACATGTAATATTTTTACTTAATATCACCCTCCCACCTGCCCAACATGAATAATTTAGTGAAATTGACACAAATTTCCAAAATGTTTCAGTCTCATAGAGTCCCCTTTTTTTTGTCAAAAAATGTTTTGGATGAAAAATTTTCCCCAGCTATATTTCTGAGTGTAATGAGTGAAACTCTCAACATTAACTCTTCATATGTCCTTCAGCACACACAAAAAAATCTTTTTAAAGTCTCTGAAATTTTAACTAACAATTCTTGAATTTTCGTGATCCATTAAGCACAGTGCTGACTTTCACACAGGTACTTCTTGAGACTGCTTGAGTATTTGTTGAAAAGTGGGAAACGTAATTTTTCTGAAGCTGTCTATAAAAAATCTTACAGTCAGAAGTGAAGTCGTCTTCTCTTTACTGTTTCACTATTATGACAGCTGAAAATAAAGGCTTCCAGTCTGCTGCTTTTAAATTTGGGATGAATGAGGAAAGCTTTAAAAAAAAACAACTGGCATGTTTAGTCTTGAGAAAAGAAGATCGAAAGCAAATAATGCGTTAAATTGTTCAAGTATGTTAAAAGTTCAAATATAAAAGCTTTTATGAGCAATATAGTGATCAAATGTTGTCCATGTTCACTAATCATGGGCCATGAAGTAATTGGCTTAATCTGCAGCAAAGGAGATTTAGGTTAGGAAAAACTTTCTAACTACAATGAGTTAAGCATTGACGTAGTTACTAAGGGAGGCTGTGGAATCTCCACAACTGGAGCTTTTAAAGAACTGATGAGACATATCTATCAGAGAAGGTCTGTGTGTATTGATCCTGCCTCAGCACAGAGATGGGCTAGATGAGAACATCACCATAATAATGGCGTTAGATACAGGTATGTCAAGTCTCAGACACTGGGTATCAGACTCGCTTATTCACCTGCCATGTCATTCTCATTCTCACTAAGATTATCTCACTCATTTTGGGTAAATATATAAAGATTTAAAATATTTTACTCAGGTGTTACAAAAGATGACAATATATCCGAGGATTCAGGCATGGGGCTTAGAGCTTGGAAAGCCGTTTTCCCAATTTGTGTGTTGCAATAATCATGGAGACAACAGGCACATGTTCTATACACGTGAGAGAGGAGACAAAACAGGAGGTTTTTTGTGCTTGTGTATAGTTGGTCAAAAAATATGAGTTCACCCAAAAAACAAATAGAACTTGATTGCAAGCTTGCAGGTTCTGCAAAATACAGTTTAAAAATATAAGCCACAAATTCCAACCATCCAAGTTTTTGTTCCAACTAGCAAATAATTGTTTTTATTAAATCCATTTCTTTGCATTGCATGTAGAAGTCTGATGTACTCTTGACTTTAGTGCGAATTAGGACATTTACGTATTTCATATGCAATATTAAGCAGTGTAAATTTTAAAATAAACTAATAAGTGCTGGTTGGATTAAAAATCTAGGCTATTGGATGTCGCCAAGAGTGAGAGTCCCTGTCTTAAACAACAATGACCTAACATGATACTTGGAAAGTCTCACTCTTTGGCCTTGAATCTCATTTGGGGGTGGGGCTATAATTCTCACTCTTAAGGATAGTCAACCCGTGGCATCTTTATAGATAGGTTAAAAAAAAGTGATATAAACCTTTTATTTTCCCTCCTGAGTGTAAGTCAACCATTATTTGACAGAGATTAGAACGAAACTTCCCTTGTGGCCATGTTATGCCAAAATGGTTTACTGCGGGTGGGTGGAGATTCTTATATCTTCTAAAACATTTGGCACCGTGCTAATGCTCTTTTCCTTTGGCACTCAGTGCCCAGGGTTAGCACAGGAGCTATTATTAGCAGCCTTATACTGCCAAAGGATTTTCTTAATCATGGAAAATTCTCCATTGACCATTTCCTGGTCAAGGAAGAATGTTCCATTCCTAAGGAAATCATATTTAAGGCTGCTTTTTGTCCCTTATTGGATCCAGCGTAGTAAATTGAGATTGTGGCCTGAGGGTTGGATCTGGAGTTGTAGTTGAGGTCCTTTTCGAAAAAGGGATTTTCCTTATTTTAAACCATATATGCTGCATCAATGTTTTGTTGAAAAAATTGTTTCAGAAGTAACGTTTCTCTCCTCAAAGCCTTTATCTGAAGCTGATAGTAGGAGAAATCTTCAGTGCTTATTATGCCTTCTCATTCTAGGCACATTGGTATGCTGTTAGGAGGCAGTATTCTATTTATTCGTCTTTTAAAAAGACAGGTTTTAAAAAAAAAAGATTAGAAGTCATCCCAGAAATGCAGTGGAAATGTCAAGGGAGAGATGAAATCTTATGGAATTGGGCTATTTCTGTTCTTAGAGAAACACGGGAGATATTTTAAACAATTGATTGAATGACTCTTCATCTTAAAATGGTAATTGATCCATTGGGAACTTTAAACATTTTCAGTCTTAATAACAGAAAGAGAGTGAAGAGTTGATGGTGACAGGTAGAGATTAAGACAAGGATAGACTTTGGGATTTGGGTTTGAGGTTGAACCAGGACGAAGGTTCTGATTGCCATTGGAGGCTAAACTCTTCTAATATGGTCGTGATTACAGCCATGTCTGAATCTGAACTCGGTAATAAACTCCTTCTGGTTTTGTATCTAACCTAGAACCAGAGCAGTAAGGGTGAGTTTGGATCTGGGGAATCTCCGTAAATTTTAAAAGTGATATAGATTTGAATTTCTGGTGTTGACTCAGGTGTTACTGTTTATTAGACAAATGAAGACATTTTTTAAAATACATTAGGCCCAAATCTGTCTCATTTTAGTGTTCCACAGTGTTAATCTGACCTTATTCTGTCTAGCTGAGGATTTCTACAAAACTCCTGCACAGCCATCCCCACAGAAATACTTGTCCCAAAACCATGAGTAATCAAAGTAGGTGCTCAGGTACCACACTGATAGCATGTTATACTTATAATGCCTAAATAAGAAGGTGGATGGATAGATACTCCACAGATCTACAGAGCATCCAGCAAGGATTTGCTTGGCACACATAGGACTTCTCTACTCCTCTCCCTGCTTTGAATGGGCTTGGGGCTTGATTATGTCTGAACATGTGACAGTGTGTGTGAGTATCTATGTTGCATATTATGAGTGATCTGCTCTGTGTGTCTTTGCCATAGATATTCGTGTCTTCAGGCTGATACATTCATATATTCTCAGCTTGGCAGACAACCTGTCTCTCCCTTATAGGCTGCCTGCAGTGGATCTGGGAATTGTTTCTGCAGCTGTTCTCATCTCTTTGACCTCCCTGTCAGATACCGACACCTGCTCCATAGTGGAGGAAGCCTTGTCACCTGGTGTTTGTGTCTTTTCCCACTTTTCCCCAGCTACCAGCTGTCATCTATGGGGTTACTCTCGTGACCTTTCTTTCCCTCTTTTCTACCCATATCTGGTTATTGTAGTTGACCTGATTTTAAGAGACTTGGTAACTGTCCACACTAGGAAGAGCAGGCTGGATCTGGATAAGGTTCATCCAGTGTGATCTCTGAGTAAGCTGCAATAAAGGTCTGTATGTTGGTAGTGTGTATTTGTCTGATTCCAAATGGGACATTGCAGCCATGGTGCTCTCTAGTCATCTCCATCCTCTGTGCCTGTGCACCTAGCCTATATTACTATCTTCAGAGGGGGAGATCCCATACATAGAGCACTCAACCTTCTGCATGCACTTTTACACAGATTTCGTGCTTAAAGGTTTCAAGATACTCAAATCAGTATTCACTTCATGTGCACAAGAGAGAAACCTGAAAATCATTTTAAAAATTCCTATTCAAAATCCTTTTTAGAAAGATTTTATGTTTTGAAGTCCATGTTGTTTCAGAACCTGTATCTAAAAAGGGGAAATCCATCGATACCTTTGCTCTCCAGAGGTGTTAGGAGGTCTCACAATGTCGGCAGGCAGAGTGTTCGTAGAAATATGATTGGAATATGTTCAAACTTTAGAAGAAGCATTTAACAAAGAACAACAAATTGTAGGAAGGGATTGAACTGATAGCCAGTTTGTGTATAGGAGACTAATATCTCTATTGTGCCCGTGACTAATCACAAACAAATAATACTCAGCACTTGTTTAGGGATTTTCATCCATATAATTCAAAGCATTTTACAATAGTGTGTAGGAATCATCATTCCCATATTACAGATGGGGACACTAGGGTACAGGTAGGTTCATTGACTTGCCCAAGATCATGCAGTAAGTTGAGGGAAGTCTCCAAATAGTCCTGGGTCCTATGCACCGAGCCATGCTGGTGCCTCAAGTTCATGTATCATCATTAATCCAGTGTGGTTTTGTGTTCCCCTGTAGTCACTGAAAAACATAAGACATTTGAATTTATTAGCGTCTTCAGTTAATGAATCTATGGCTATCAAGTGTTACAATAGGAATGCATATATAACATTTGCCAGCCCATTTTCCTCTCTAATCTTTGCATCATTCTTACCAGTAGGCTTTCATCTGTGGAAGTGCTAGAAGCACTTGCAAAACTTTAGATTCAGATGAAACCTTCACAGATGGAGCACTAGGGGTGCGTCTACACTGGCAACTTAGGTTGATTTAAGAAGGCTTAAGTCGACCTAAACAAAGCCACGTCCACACTGGGCTTTTATTAAGTTGACTTAAGCATTTCCTTAAGTCGACTTAAGGAAAGCTTAAGTCAACTTAATAAGGTCGACAAGGGGCTATGTCTACATTAGAAAAGTTAAGTCGACTTTGTTAAGTCAACATAATAAGGTCGACTTAACAAAGTCAACTTAACTCTTCTAGTGTAGACATAGCCTAAGAGAGCTGTGGGATTTAAACTTATTCTGTGGAAGGAATGCTGTTAAAGAAGAGAAACAACACAAACAAAATAAAATGCTTTGAGGGAGAAAAGGAGAGAAGTAAAGCAGTGTGCAGATTATGTGGTGAGAAAAGTGTGATACTTCTGGTTTAAGCAAAACTGTGGTAAACCATAGTAATAGGATGTGCTGAGAAACACAAGGAAAGAGACGTTGCATGTGCAGTATATACATGCTGTGTCACGGAAAAGGCAACTCCACAGATAATGTTGTAAGCCTAATTTTGAAATAGCACTCTCCTCCCACCCCAGTATTCCTAAAAGATATCCATTCGCTCTCAAATTTCCATATATTTTGGTCATTTTATGTCCCTTCAGCTCATTTCTCTTTCATGGGCATTAGGCATTTCCTATGTGTCCGCAGCTCTGACTGCAACACACCATATATTTGGGACAAAGTGTCCCGAGTGGCGTAAGTTCCAGAACCTTTTCCTTCACTTCCTTTTCTTAGAACTGGAAGGTTATTTCCCTGCTTTGGGTTAGTCTGTCTGAGAGTCCCAGACAACAGGATAAAACCACCTTTACTGTAATTCAACAAAATGTATTAAGAAAACAGAAGAGATCAGAATTGAAAGAAATAATAGGTGCATGTATCTGTGAAAGCTTGTCAAAATGTCTTAGCTGAAAAGCAATTTAAATTAAAAATGGCTTTTCATCAAAAATGGGTGAAATTTTGTTTTCAACAAAAACTGAAAAAAAATTAGTAAAATTTTTAGGTTTTGGTAATTAAAAAAAAAATTGCCTGAAAACAAATTTCAAAACTGAAAATTGTTCATTTTTGTTTCTTCATTGACATCTTCCCCTCAAATTGCATAAAATTTTAACAACAATTTCCCTACTTCTCTCATGAAAAATAATGCCATTTTCCACCCAGTTCTAATATCTAATCTAACACTCTGGCTAAACCTCTAGATGGGTTAGTTGTAGTACAAAAGAACTGCAGTTCATCTTGCAGTTTCAAAGTGCCTCTCCCTGGCTTGCAGGGCCGTCCCGGGGGGGGGGGGAGGGCGAACGGGGCAATCACCCCGGGCCCTGAGGTTATGCGGGCCCCGCGGACCCCCCACGGCCACACTCTTCCCTGCTCTGTGGGCTGGGAGCACTAAGCTTGGCCTCTGGGCTAGCCCTCTCTGCCCTCAGGGCGGAGCAGGTGGCCGGGGCCCGCCTCTGCTTCCATGTATAATCAACCCCAACTAAATCATTCCAGCCAGGGCTTTGTCAAGCCGGGCTTTAAAAACCATCAGATTTCTTTTGACCCAATCCTCCAATTTATCTAGGTCACTCTGGACCCTATTCTTATCCTCCAACACATTTACCACTTCCCCAAATGAGTATCTCCCTGTCACTTCCCAAGCATTGGCTGCTGTCTTTCCAGAGAGCACTATGTTTTTGCATGGTAATTATCCTGGAGGGAAGTGTCAACCTGAAGCAAGCTCCTTCTGAGCTTAAACAGAGAAGGTTTATATATTCTTATACTTCTCTCAATATTAATTCTACCCTCTACCAGATATAAATTATTGACACATTAAAGTCAGTCTGTCTCAGGTATCCTTCTAGATGGGAGTTTGTTGCTCTGGAAAATGTTAAGGTAATCAGACAAGGCATTTTTTGAAATAGATACATATACACACATTCAGAGCTTAATTATATGACCACAGCACACCTCTTTCCCTCTCACACACATGTGCACACCCCCTGACTTTTTTTTAGGTTCAGTCTATTCCTGCAAAGAAAAATATCCCAAGCAAAGAGTTTTCTAAATATTAACCCACTTATATGCACAGATGCCATGGCCTCCTACATAAAAGTCTATAGTTATAACTCATTACTATTTATCATATTTTAGTGAACTTAAACTTTATAAAAAAATCTATTCATTGGACTTTAACCTTAAATGTATTTTTACCTTCTTAGCCGTGGATTACATTCTGTCCATTAAAGTAACCCATGCAAAATATGCTCTCATTTTTTGTAACTTGGTATCAATAGTAAACCTGTCCTCCTTTGAGTAGTGTCTCTGTGGATGCTTCACTTTAGGTGTCTGTGTGCTCTGTGCCTTACTGTAGCAGTGCCTGGTTGGGACACACGTGCATTGCCATCATCTCAGGCAGTTACGTAGCACAATGCGACCAACTGCCCTTCAGTTCCTTCTCTACTACTTTTGAATTGAGTTGAGTCCTTTAGCAGTGCTTCTTTTCTTAAATTAGAACATAGATAATGGGTAGTTATTAGTTAGCAGTTAGAACAACCTTGCACTGGCAGGAGGATGAACTAGATGGCATATGAGGTCTCATTTATTTCTGTGGTTCAAATTAAGCTCTGGTTTAAGCTGATGCTGTTTTCACTGGCAGCCTCTGGGGAGAGACCAAGGACTACATGGCCTTGTAAGTAGGACTGTCTTCTCACTGTGTGTTGAGTAGAGCAGAGCAAATAATTTTAATTTTTTTTTTAAAAAAAGGAGCTACTAAAATGACCCTAAAGTAAAAAATGAGGAAATTTAAATCCTCAGACACAGCATGGAAGCAACTGAAGCAAGGCGGAATCACAGTATGAATGCATACCCTTGACCAGAAGAAGAATCAGGAAGACGCAACAAAAATCAGTATGGTTAAATGGAAAGACTCAAGCGGTTATTTAGTCCAAACAGGCATCCTTTCAGATGAAATTCAATCCTAGTGAAGCCAAAAGAAAAGAACCTACATGATGTTAAACAGGAAAAATATATTATAAGAATTAGGAAGGCTCAAATGGAATTTGCAGAGCAGTTCTCTAGAAATAAATAGCAAAAAATTGTTTAAATACATAAAGAAAGGAATTTCTGGAGCACTCAAACATTTGCAGAAAGTGATCCTGAAAGGGCAGTTGAATTAAAATTAATTTTGAAATTCAAATAAGTATTCACAGATTTCTTCTACACGCACATGCTGTACTCTTCTGACACACTGGCAACAGTAAAACAACAGAGTCCTGTGGCACTTTTAAAGATTGACCCTGACTCTGCTGGAAAGGCCTCTCATGCACCATACATATGAGGTCATACTGCATGAAGGAAGCCATTTTGAAGAGTGGACCATCCCATCAATGCAAAAATGACCTCATATGCATGGTATATACCAGGTCACGCCGGTGGGGCATAGAGGCGCACTCTTCAGAATGGCATCAGTGAGTGGCAGTTCAGCTGATGGAAGGATGGATGACCTGACATTGTTCATGTGTGTCTATTCTATGGATCGAGGACTTCAGTCTCCCATAAACATTGAATGAATCCTCTTTTTAAAAAAAATCTATATTGGTGCTAAATTCTCTTTTTTATGCCAAAAATTAAAACAAATGCTAACAAGCACACCATTGTTGAGCATTTAATTTTTACTTTATTCATGTCATTTCAGCTCTGTTTTGATGCTCTTCTCAACTGCGAAGAGCACATGGGTTATAATAATTCCAAACATGTTCTCAAACCACAACCTTTCCTCACCTTTAGGCCTACTACTGTGTTCTTCCCTTTATTTTTGGTGCCATTCCTCTGTACTTGTCTGATGCGGGTGCTCCTACATCGTGGCTTGTACCTAGCCTTTCAGCGACATCATATAGACCCTTTAAAATTTGCTCTTTGACATCAGCTCAGCTTTGGGGAGTATTTGTTATTTTTCATGCGACTGGTAACAGGAGGTTTCCTGATATAGCTTCTCAAAGGAGTGGGCAAGAGAAGCGCGGCATGACTCTCTAGGGGACATCACCTTTGATACTTGAAAGGAACCTTTTCATCTTGAAATTGGGCTTAGAGGGATTGACTGTGATTTAAGCCTTGAGATAATAAAGAGTATATAACTTCCCTCTATAGATTGGTGGGGAGTTTTCTTTTGGAAAGTTTAGAATGAACAAAATGCAACACCTCATATGATCTAAACATATGGCTTGCATGTGAATTAACTTCTTCATGAATAGTTTAGCTCAGCCATTTATGTACGTTTCCAGGTCCTCAAGGCGATAACTTTATTTAAAAAAATAAATGAAAAGAGACGTGGTCAATGTATGGATATTTTGTGCATTTGCCACATTTCTATCAATTATATAGAGAAGATAATTTACAATGGAATCTAGCTAATCTAATCTATGTATCACAATTTTCATATGGCTTTATCAGTAACTTTGTATGTATTATATTGTATGCATGGCTGTGTACTCTTAAGCATATCTGAATCATTATACTCGGTATTGGCACAAATCTAAACATACCTATAATCATATATGCGTTCTTTATTTTTTTTTTTTTAAATCCTTCAGAACATGTGAAAAGTGCCAGATGGACTTGCTGGAAGTTGAAGGCCTCCGTTTATCTATCATAGTTCAGGAACACTACAGAGAGCCATAAATACACCTTCCTCACACTGCTTCAGCTATGAATGCCAAGGACCATAGGGGAAATTTTGGCTTTATTGAAGTCAGTGGCAAATCTTCCACTGACTTCAATGGGACTATTTTTGTGGGTGAGCAAGTAATTTGGCTTCCTTTCCTATTCAATCCTTAGCTTCCGAGTCTCCTGGCAGGGATGACAGTTAGTGCCTAGGACCTGGAGCAGAGATCTGCTAACTTATTTCAGATGCCATTATGGGGCAATGACTTTCAATCACTTACCAGTTAAACTGGATTTGGATTAGTTACTTAGCGTTTGAAAGGCTCTGTATTCAATTACCTTCTCCTTCCCTCCCTCTTCACCTCCCATTTTTCTCTTCCTGTATCAAATGCAATCATTATGGGAAATATCATGGAGACCATTTTTCCTCTTGATTTAAAATCATAATGTAAGGCCATACTAAATCATGTCTTCCTCCAAATTCACAACTTTGTAAGTGCAATATTCTCCATATTTTCCTTATAAACTGTTTTCCTTTATATTTGGTTAGCATTACCATTTATCTAGAGTAGTCAAGGCAACAGATCCCTACGAACTTGGTTTGAACATAATAGAAGATGTGAAGCTGTATTTTGTTTCACTGAATGTGTTCATCCTTTACACTAGAGAGGAGTCCAAATCAAAAGCCCCAATCTGCAAACCTCCAAACATTGGAAGAGTTCAGATCTGGACCTAAACTTTGCAGCTTGAGTCCATCCCTGTAGAAGTACTAATGGCCATTATTCTTAGGAGCTAGAGATCTGATACAATTCCCAGTGAAGTCAACTATAGTCTTTCCATTGACTTTATGAGGTAGCCAATCAACTGAAGACTTCTGGTACCTGAATGTCGTATTGATTTATATGACAAAGGGGCATTACAGTGACAACTGGAAGAGGTTCATTATTAAACATACAGCAATTCCCATAATGGAGAACACAAATGGAAAAGTTCTTTGGTGTAAGCATTATTGACGTTTATGGCCAATGTAACAGTGTGGCCTGCTCTGTGGTCTAAAGAGAGCCTGGGGCTAAGCTAACCCTGATTTCACGGTGGGCCCCACCTGAGAAGAATCAGGTGATTCCTGTATAAAAGGAGCCAAGTTTCAGCGCTGACAGAGTACAGCTGGGGAAAAAAAGTAGAAAGACGAGTCAGAACAGGAAAATCAGAGGAAAGCTCAGCAGATAGGGAGGTCTGGGAGATCCAGCAACATGAAGTCTTGAGGTAGGAACTGTCCTAGGAAAAACTGCAGAATAGCTAAAGAGGGCAACTCAACTATTCCCTTAGCAACCTGGGGTGGAACCTGGAATCCTAGGTGGAAATGGGTTCCCATAATGATCCCAGTGTGAAAGGTTACAGCCTGAGGAACAGCTCCAGAGGAAGCAGAAAGATATTTTACATTAAGACAGTTTGGGGACTTTTCAGGATGGACAGTTGTGACTTGAAAAAGCTAGATTTCAGAAGAAGACCCAGCTGGAAGGCTGAGTTACTAGTGGAGAAACCATCACAGTGCTGGAATGACTGCAGGCAGAGGATGCTAGCCCTGCAAAGAGATGTGATGCCACCCCTTGGTATGAGAGGGTAAAAGCTGAATCAATAGGCAGCAGCTGAGAAACAAATAAAATATTTTAAAATGTGGAGTTGATGGCCACATACTGAGAATATGATGGACAGAGATATAATTAGATTAGCAGTGCAACAGAAGCAGCTGCTGTTAGAGAAGGGCAACAAGCAAAGGGAAATTGACTATCAAAGAGCCGGAGAGGCCACTCCAAACCAAAGAGAAGCAGGGCAGCCAACGAATTATAGGCCAAGAAAATGGTGGCTGGACAGCATTTAAAGTGTGGACCACTGAGCTTCCTGAAAGGTTCTATGAAAGTGGGGGAAAGTCACCAAAACTTACATGTGTGAGATAGGATTGTAGGAAATATGTGGCCAACTGGGACCTTCCATATCATGATGACTGGTAACTTCACAGTATCAGAGACGAGAGAACTTGGGTCTTGCTAAAAAAGCCTTAAAATAAGCTAAAAACAAATATCCATTTGCTGTTAGTTATTATGGGGCAATGACACAGTTGAACAGTGCTGATTCTATTAGTGGAAAATGATACACAAGACAGATCATTCATTCCATTCATTTCAGAACTGGGTTTGGAAGCTTTAACTGTTTTTTTCAGTTAAAAGTGAGTAGAGACTTTCAAGGCTAAGGGGAATGCCTGGATGTGAAGAAAATGAAGGGTTCCAGCTGCGGCAAGCTTTAAGGTTTGGGGGGAATAGTGTGATGGTCAGTGGAATTGACAAGTTGCAATACAAGCAGTAAAGTGATGATACTCCATGCAGACAAGCTATATTCTCAAACATTCCCTTAATGAGGGGTGACCCATACATTAGTCAGACTGCCATCTTAGGAGGAATCTTATACACCAGGGTTTTTGTTTGTTTTTAAAACACAAAAGCCCTGCCTGCCTTTCCAAATTAAATTGGACCTACATGTTGGGGGAATCAACAACTCAATAGCACTAATAGGTTTAGTTTCAGTTTAGCATTAACTTTTCTGACTGATAGCTCTGAAGATTTCAGTCTTCTGTCCACGCAGCTGCCAGCTTCCACACAGACACTGTCTCTTGTACCCTGCACACAGGGCCATCCCTAGGGGGGAGCGGGGCCCGGGGCCAACAGGTCTGCGGGGGCCCCACTCCACCCCCACCCTGGAGAGGGGAAGGGAGGCCCGGGTCGACCCGCTCCCCCGCCCGGGAGCCCGGTAAACCTTGGCTCCCAGCGGCGGCACATCCTTGGGCCCCCGGCCGGGACCGGCAGGAACAGGCCCAAGCTGAAGCTGCGGCCATGAGCTGGCCCTGGCGCCCCAGCCGGGGAACAGGTCCTGAGGCCCCACTGCTGGCCGGGGCTGACCATGTGGGGCAGGCCAGGCCGGCCCGGCCCAGAGAGGCCGGAACCCGTACTGCCCCGCCCCTGGGCCTGCCTGGTCCGCCCCGGGGGCAGGTACGGCTGGCCCTGGCCAGAGGCTGGGCAAAGCCTCCCACCCTGCTGCCTTTGGCAGGGGCAGGGCGAAGTGCGGCCATGCGGGGGTGCCGTGGCATGGGCCCTGCACTGCCCCCAGCTGGAAGCAGGACAGCGCGGGGTCCACATAACCGTGGGGCCTGGGGCAATCGCCCCGCTCGCTCCCCCTTAAGGACAGCCCTGCCTGCACAGATGCCTGGACCAGGCCCTGAAGAAAACCTGTTTCTATGACTATATGATGATAAGTCAGCTTCAGACCTTAGACTCTCTGCTGAGACTGCCAACAAAGGCTATGTCTACACTGGCAATTTAAGTCGACTTAAGGAGGCTTAAGTCGACTTAAATTAAGCCACATCCACACTAGGCTTTCATTAAGTTGAGTTAAGAAATTCCTTAAGTCGACTTAATGAAAGCTTAAGTCGACTTTATAACTACCACTTATTAGGTCGACTTAAGCCTGCTTAGGTCGACCTAACCCTTCCTGAGGTTCCTAAGCCCAGTGTGGATGCATAAGTCCACTTTGTTAAGTCAACCTAAGGGCAGTTAGGTCGACTTAACAAAGTGGACTAAGTCAACATAAAGTGTTGCCACTTGTTAAGTCGACTTAATAAGGTCGACTTTAAGTTGACCTTATTAAAGTCGACTTAACAAAAGTCGACTTAACTTTTCTAGTGTAGACATAGCCAAAGATATTAGCTGTGGCCAGTTGCTGTAGTGGGTTTATTTTGGGATGTGGATATTTGTCCAAAGAGAATTCCACAGAAATGACCAAACCCATTTTACATAAGACATTGAATACCCAATAGGACTATTACCCTTATTGTTGTTAATACTAGAAGCAACATTCAGTAGCCTGAACGACTGGTTATAATGTTTCAAACTTTGGCTGAGATAAATAAAAAGATATTCTTGGGATTTATGTAGTATCTTCTAGATTATCCTCTAATTCAGTCTTTTGAACTCTCCCGTAGCAGCGTTGCTCCCTAACCCTGTGATAATGAGCAACCCCATGATGGTGACATCTGCTTCTGTCTGGTTCTGACTTTCCAGAGCTACATAAGCACAAAGTGCAGTGACATCATACTCCCTGTGGTGTTAATTATTAGCTGCTAAAGACAGCAGCAAACAGAATAGAAAAATCAAATGTCTGTTTAAATCACTGATAGGATGGGAAGGTAAAGAGACAGAGGTGAGCAGAAGAACTTTTGGTTTAAATGCAGATCCAACAACATCAGGATGCAATCATGGTAAATAGTATCTTAGCATGCATGAGTTGGAAAAAATTCTATGGCCAAAGTCATCTTTGGAGTAAGTCCAGAATCTTAATGGTATGTGTCATGACTCACAAAAGGTTGAGAACCACTAGAGACTAGGCCATGCGTCTACCAGAGGCAATCACACACTGATAGGCAGATCCTGGATCCTCAGCCACAGTCTAGTCCTTTTGTCTGTCTTGTTCAAATCAACTCATGCAACCCCTTGTTTGCTGACTGTTCCCAAATATGTACCTTTCACAGCTACTGCTGACTCACTTGACAGCAACCAGCTTCATCTCAGCCTGGTTCTCAGCTTGTCTGTAGCTGCCAGCTTCCACTCTGCAGTCAGCTCCCACACTGCTCAGGGCTCCTCACCCTACCTAGCCTGTGGCTCTCTCCTGAGCTAGATCCTTTCCACTTTTTAAAATGTAATGTTCTAGCCCTTATGGTTGCAAATATAACCTTCCAAACATGAATCTGTGCATGGCTCCCTTACTAAGTCTGAAAACAGACAGATCGAATGTGTACCATTGGGGAGCATCAGGCTGCAAAGCACATGTTTTAATGTGGGATTTCCTCCCCCGCCTCTTCACGTTCTCGGGTGGGTATTAGTTTAGGTGAGAAGCTCTGGATTCAGTTCACTGGCTAGGGGGATCTATGGCTAAGTCTACACTTGCAAATTAAGTTGAGTTAAGGAGGCCTAACTCGACCTAAACAAAGCTGTGTCCACACTGGGCTTTTATTAAGTTGACTTAAGGGCTTCCTTAAGTTGACTTAATAAGAGCTAAAGTCGACTTAATAACTTCCCCTTTTTAGGTCGACTTAAGCATTAAGTTGACTTCTTAAGTCGATTCAAAACCAGTGTGGACCGGAAATATCTCTTATTAAGTTGACTTTAAGCCAGTGTCGCCTCTTAGGTCGACTTAATAAGGTCGACTTTAAATCGACTTAAGTTGACTTAAAGTTAAGTCAACTCTGTTAAGTTGACTTAATAAGGTCGACTTTAAGTCGACTTAAATTCGACCTTATTAAGTCGACTTAACAGAGTCGACAACTTTTCTAGCGTAGACATAGGCTATGATAGTAAGAACGGGAGGAGGAAGAGAAACAAAATAAAATACACTTAGACCATGTAGCTGGTTTATTATTTAGAAAGATTCCACAGTATGATGGGTTTTTGCAGCTGTATCTCCCTGAAGGCTTAACACTGCAGTCTTCTAGCACGATGCCCATATTCTCTAGTAGGCAAAGATCTTTTTTCCATTACATTGACTACATCATTCACAAGCTGCAACACTTCCACAGCATCTCATATCTTTCTCCTACTTTCAGTAAAAAATATTTCCTTGCCATTTAGAGGACATTATTAGGGATTAGAGCACGTGCAATTACAGAAACAGGTGAGGATTTTTTGGCTGATTTCTCTCCGGCTGCTTAACACTTTGACTGATGGTTTCAACTGAAGCATCAATAGTAATAAAGGTGGTAGAACACCATTAGAAGCATTGCTATTCCATTGGAACACTGGCATAGAGGTGGTAATGTAGTTCACACTTATAGCAAAACTGACTCAGCCCGATTTTGTACGTGGTGTCTGGAATGTTAGAGAAAAAGCAGTTCAAAATGTTCTCCACGGCAGGCAGAACTATCTGGAACTCAGACTTTAGTTTTTCGAGACACTTGACAACTTTCGCCCAGCTTTTTGTGTGAAAATAGGCCAATTTTAAGCAGAAATTGTTTTGAAGTTGAAATTTGAATATATGTAATGGGTGTGAATGTGGTGATTTTTGCTGAATGTTGTAGAAAAATTAATCCTGAGCAGCACAAATCACCTAATACTAAATGACAAAAAAACTTGAGTGAAATGTTTGTGGAAGACCTTTCACTGGTTTTACACTGCAGTAGTGACACCACAGACAGCTGAGCATCTTCCTACAATAACAAGATCTAATGGCAGGAAGTTGAAGCTAGACAAATTCAGGCTGGGAATAAGGCACAAATATTTAATAGTGCAGGCAGGGCCGTCCCTAGGGGGGAGCGGGGCCCAGGGCCAATCGGCCTAGGCGGGGCCCCCACCCCCCCATGCTAGTGGGGAGTGCGGGGGGGCAGCCTGCTCCGCCTCCCAGGGACCCCGATCGCCCCCCAGGGAGCCAGCCCCAGAAGCCACGGCCTCCTGCCAGGCAGGGGGGAACCGTGGCTGTGGGTGGCAGGGAGCCATTCCCGCCTGCCATCGCCACAGCCACAGCCAGGACCCCAGGTGGCAGTGGCCAGCCCAGAGGCTGGAACCCATGCACCTGCCCCGGCCCTGGGCCTGCCTGCTCCGCCCTGGGGGTGGGGAGCAGGGCCGGCCTAGGGGGCAGGGGAAGTGCTCCTGGCCCGACCTGCTGCCTTTGGCTTCCCGAAGGCAGTGGGGAGCAGGGGAAGTGTGGTCTTGGCGGGGGCCACGGTGTGGGCCCCACACTGCCCCACTGAAAGCGGGACAGTGTGGGGCCCACATTACCACGGGGCCTGGGGCAATTGCACCGTTTGCCCCCCCCAAGGACGGCCCTGAGTGCAGGTAATTAGTCATTGGAACATCTTGCCAAGGAATGTGATAGATTCTCCAATGCATACATTCTCTACAATAATCAAAATTGTATGTCTTTCTAAAAGATGTCTTTCTAAAAGCAATTGTATGCCTTTCTAAAAGCAACAAATTCTTTGGCTTGGTACAGGAACTACTTAGTGAAATTCTTTGTCACTGCTGTTTTTCGTATGATTTTTCAGTGTGCAGTAGATATTGGTCAAGTCTTGGCTTCTTCAAAACTTATGTCAGCAAAATAAAGATTTGATCTGATGGGAAAAGTCACTTTAAAAAGCTGTCTGATTTCTGGACTCATAGCCAATGACTTGGAGATCAGGATCCTGTAGACGTTAGGGCAGGTCTACACTTCCCACCATTTTCAAAGGCAGTTGAATGGAGATACGCAAGTTACTTAAAATAACGTGCGTATCTCAGTTCGACTACCCTATGCCTGGCACGTCCACTGTGCTGAGTCAAAGGAAGAAGCCTTCCTTTGACTCAGTGCTACTCCAGTTGCAGGGATGGTCTTAACAGATCGGCTTCCTGATTGACTGAGTGGATCTTCACAGACCGAGAAGGTCGATATGATGGTGGCGATTTTGTCGCCATCAGTGAAGACTAGTCCTTAGTTATTGAAGTAGTTCTGTCATAGTCAGTGAGTCTATGCATATGAGCAAAGGCCCCAGGATTGGATATATTGTCCTGACTTGAATCTGGCTTTTATATAAGATGTAAATAGAGTATATTAAATTCCCGACAAAGCAAAGCTAACTTTTTCAAACTATAGTACCAAATCTAGAGTGAATAGGAGCAGCTGGCAGTCAGCAACTCTTGATAATATGTCACTAATTATGTTAAGTGCCTAACATAAACCTAAGTGCCTAACTTTAGAGACCTACGTTTGAAATGTTGGACCAAATGTACCCATACAGAGATATAACAATCTGGTGTTGGTTTGCAAGAGTCAGCGATTATTACTGACAATATGCCAACACAGCAAGGAAATGAACAATTCTTGTCTTAATATATTTTCAAGAAATGCATTCATACAGTGTCCGCTGTAAAAAAAAGTCTACAGCCACAACTGCCAGCTTGACAGGAAAGGGTGTTGGGTTTTTTCATTTTTGTTTTTTTTTAAGTTAACTTTGCAGTCTTCTGCCTTCCTTCCTCTCTAAACTTCCTTTTTGTAAAGATGAAACCTAGCAAGGGAGTGCTTGCCTCTCATCCTCCTCTTTCCTGTAAGCCCAGAGAACCCTGTTAAACAAATAAACTTATGAGGTGCTGATCCTTCAACTTTATGGGTTTCAGGGGGAGTTTTGCCTTATGTAAGAACCACAGGACCAGTCTCTAAGACAATAAATTGGACAGCAAATAAAGACAAGACGCAATTAGGATTTAGACTATTAAAACAACACATGTTTTGCTCTCTAAGCTGCAATATTTAAGAACTCTCAGAAATGTTCATGAGTCTGATGGACTAGACAAGTAATGGCTGTGGCTCAAACTCAGAGTCTGGCAAAGAGGAGGTTTGATCCAAGTGAAGACTTCACGGAAGCTGACAATTCTCTTGCCTGCCTAGGAGAGGGAATACTTCCTGAGGCACAGGGTGAATGGAGTCCTTCATCTTTCAATCTATTTATAAACAATAACTAACCACCTTAACAACATTCTTGTGAATGAATTATTTCCTGATTTTCAAAGGGGAAATTGACACAGAAACATTTATATTATCACAGAGTTGTCAGTTCCTGGTTGCCAACCCTAGATGAAGATTCAGATAAAAGTTTGTGTGCAGAATAAACTGAAAGCAAATGTATGAGGAACCTCAGGGCAGGGAATCTCTCTCTACCTTATGAATTTACAAAGATTTGGCAGGGGTCATAGTAAGAGTGCCCTGTTAAATGACAGTTCAGAACTGCTGGCTGAGACCTTTAGTTCTTTTGTTTTGAGTGAGTTCAGGGTCATCAGTCACATAATTTACTACTTATATCATAAAGGAAAAACTTGAAATGCTCAAGCATTATGGAAACAAACCTCTTCCCTTCATACTGAGAATATTTTTATTCAATTCTTCCGACCATCTATGGTACTCTGAGATTGTGTAGGACTGGCTTCTTTAGAAGTGTGTTGCATAGTAACTCTTTTCAATGCACATTGATATTTTGCTAGTCACGTGCCATAAGGGAACATCCTCCCATTGATTTGAACTATTTGACCATGAAACAAAGCAAACAATAACTGCACTGTGTCCTGCAGGAGACAGACACAAACTAGTGGGGATATTTTCCTTGCACAGTGATGCCGGGCCTCAGCTACCAGTTACAGCATTGCTAGATTGTTTCATACGCCTTGCAAGTGGAATTTAATCAGGGCTCTATAGCCGTGGAACTCTACTACAGAAAACTTAATTGATGTTTGTTATAACTTGGTGATGTCAGGCATTGTAGCAGGATGTTAAGTGGGATGGTCCTAAAAAAAGCAAATACTCAATATCAATTCCCCAATCAGTACTGCAAATAGTTAACTTGATTCTGTCTCAGCTGCCTGCCAGTGATTTATCTTTGTGTTCTTTTGTCAATGGAGAGTTGCGTTGGAAGTAATTGTGTTAAGATACAGCCATTTACAAAACACAGCAAGGTTTATGGATGTGTTTAGGATGCTCCATGACAGAAAATGATCTGCCATCCATCCTCCAGGGTTAAAATCCAGGAGTAGTTACTTCAGGAGGCCTAACGGACATCATCTTTCTGCAGGGTGCACACAGGAGAGGCAGTCTCCTCACAGACAGTCTCACCCCATTTAACACTTTATTGAGTTACCCTGAATGACATCAAGCGGCAGATGGGAACCTACTATGGCATACAGATTACATAAATTAAAACAATCAGCAAATGATTAAAACCACAAAAAGCCAGGAAATGCAGAGCTATGGCCTCCTAATATTAAGAAATATATTCTCCCTTCCAAAGAAAGAAAAAAGGAAGATTTTGCTTGCGTCACTTCACTGAATAAAGGGTGAAAAGAATCCTTCTCTTTGTAGAATCAGGGGGGCTGCTCATTAAGTAGGTGGGAGAAAGAATTAATGCAGTTATCCTGGCCTGGTCTCAAGAGAGTGGGAGTGGGAGTGAACCTGGTAACCCGATGTAATAGAAATGTGCAGAGAGAAACCAGCAGGAGGTACTGTCTAAGGACACTGGGAGACAGCACAACAGAAGAAGCTCTTGGCAAAGAAAACTCTGAAAACCCCCAGCTAACCTGATTTAGCATCTAGATTTGCTAAGAAAATGGATAGAAAGTAAAAATGAGGCCCAGGGATAGAGAAAAGAGGGGACTGAAACTAATGGGAGAAAGCAGGGAAGGGAGGAGTGGGGGAAAAAATATGAAAGGACTTTTGGGAAAGGGGAACCTCTGTAGTTGGGTAGAGTCGGAGAGAGCTCTGGAACTGGGCCCCACAGCTGAGAGCTGATGGCTTGATTCTACATCTTGTCTTAAGGACTGATTCTTCTCACATCAGTCTTAGACTGGGGTAAACACCACTGATTTAAATGAGGCTATTCCAGATTAACATAGTGTGAAAAAAGAATCAAGTCCATGGAGCCTACTTGTATGGGCAAAATGATTGTGCTGGGTTACTGTGTTTTAGCACAGCAGTGCCTCGATTGTTATAACATCACATTACTAGCCTTTGTCTAATCACATTTGTAGAGATTTCTGCCCTTCTATTATATGTCATTAACCCCGAACAGGCTATGAAAAATATACGGTAGGGACATTAGTCTACCTGATATTCTTTGCTCTCTATTTCAGGGGCTAATTTCTACCAAGCGATGATTAAGAGTGATGAGGTGTGCACACAAGCCAGCGTTCTTTGTCTCTGATTTTGTCTCTGACTCTTTGTTGTTAATTCCTGTAGCCGGAATAATGGATAAATCATTGTGGGCTCTGGCTCCACTTCCCAGCTTTCTGCCTGGATGAGAGCAAGCAATGATTCTGGGTAGTGGCCAAATTCTCTTTTCACTGTCAAAGGCTCACACTGCAGTTGTAATTATAAGATGACCAGGTTTCAGCCTTAGAAGTTTAAATATACATTTTCTCTAACATCCTCCCTGCTCCCTCTGAAGTCAATGGGGAAGGTCCTGTGGCACTGATGGGGTAGGATCAAAGCTAGCTTGACGTGGCATCTTAAAATTGAAATTTTAAGACTGAAAACAATGCATTAATCATTTGAACAATTCTAAGGAGAAAATATGCTGTTGTATTGACCTTGGAAATGTCATTAAATATGGTAAATATTAAATTTTCCTGCTAAATGGAGAGATTAGAAGTGCTGTCCCTTAAAGCTTCATATGGTAATCAAGTTGTCAGGAGAAAACACTTTTTTTAATGTGGCTGTCAAGGTGATGGAGTTTAAAAGGAAAAGATTTTCAGCTATTCAGAATTTAAGAGATTAAGAAGCTCTAATGTCAGTAGCCCACCATAGAGGGAGACTCCATATTTTGAGTTCACCTCTCCTCTGATTTTCTTCACCCATGACCTCATAGTCCCAGCCACTGCTGGCTCTGCTATTTTATAGCTAATTGCCAGGGCAGTTACCTGTCTCAGGATACCACTGAACATTGAATCAATGCCAATATTATTATGTGGGCATTTGCAACAAAGAGGGAATTGCTGTGTCTTTGAATGTTTGGGCATATTAAAAATACATTAGCTTAAAACATTCTTATGTTTATAGTACCCAGTAACTGAAGAGAGCAACTGATTTTGGTAGTTTTATCAGTTGGAATTTTTTGAGTGAGCATTGATCAGTGACTGCTTCTGGAGATAGATTATGGATGTGCTGACACATTGCCATAAAAGGAATGCACTGTACATACCACACTTTATGCAATATTATATAATGTCATCAGTTTCTGATCACTCATCTTTGTCAGCCACTCTCTCCAGCAGCGAGACGCTTTCATTTTGAATTGGGCTTTTATCTTTTTTGGAAATCTTGGTGGTTTTTTTAAAATTTCTTATTATGTCTGCCAAGATTATTTGGATTGCTATGCAAAGGTACTGCTGTGTTTAGTGAGATGGATATGGTCGGTTTGAGGTGGGCCAATGGCGGAAGCAACAAGCCAAAAAAATCACAAAAATAAAACTTCTTTGTGCTTGTGGTTTTAAATGCCCTTGAATCAGAACCTGGATCCCTCTCGGTGATTGCAGAGTTGCTGATTCAGCACAAAGATTGCAGATAGCACGAGAGGAGAGCAGGTGCTCCCGTGGCAACTGAGGGCAGGTCTACACTGCCTGCCTTTTTCCACAGAAGTTGAATGGAGATATGCAGGTTACTTAAAATAACGTGTACCTACGTTCGGACCTCCCTACTGCTGGCATGTCCACTGCGCTGACTTGAAGGAAGGGGCCTCCCTTCTACTCAGTGCTAACTGAGTTGCTGGGGTGGTGCCTAGAGATTGACTTCCTGATTGGCTGAGCAGGTCTTCACAGTCCCGATCAGTTGATCAGGAAGTTTGAACTGATGGTAGCGAATTTGCCAAATCAATGTCAGTGAAGTCTAGCCCTGAGAGAAACCTCAATTAAAATTTCCTCTGCTTTGGCAACATGGAGATTTGACTGGCTAGGGGATATTGGTAATGGTTTATAGAACCCTTCTCTTTTCTGGCATGTTACCAAGTCAAATCCAGCCCAGATCATTAGTGACAGTAAACAGTTGCCATGTTCAGGCTATTTGGTGGATTATGGGAAGTGTGTTTCATGGCCTCACTCCTTTGCCTCCAAGTGCATGCACGTCCATTTTACAAAACCTCCACTACACTTGGCCCTAATTGACTCTCTTTTGCAGCCTGAGCAGAGAGCCAAGGTGTCTGGCTGGGTCAAAGAGGTTCCTTCAGGTCGTGGTTGAGAGACAATGTTGGGGGGTGTTTATGGGAAGCTTTTGCTGCTACTGTGCATGCTGTCTGTTCTGCAGATAGATGACTTTGCAATCAAAGTGGTTCCTTTCACCAGCACTGAACTGATACAAAATGTAAAAGCTTCCAAACCTTTTTTGCTATGAAACACATTATTTTGGTGAAAAAATACGGAGGAGCCCATCAATGGTTCCATCCATAATTTTTTCTCATAGACATAAGGCCTATCAAGGTACAGTTGCCCGTATTATATTTGAAATGACTTCCCAGGAACTGAGCATTTGAGTGGAAATCAGGTTTGTATCCTTAAGCTGTCTTTCTATGGGAATAAATAATACATGCCTTAAGTCTGATGATTCCTGACTGATGACACAGATAGAACATGGGAAGGACTGGAAAGGGTGCATTATTCTTGCTGGCATTTCACACCCTGTATTAATACAGTTTCACTAAAAGTCAAAAGTGCTGTTCAAAAAGTAAACCAAATACTAATAAAACTGCTTTTCAGTATTAATGTAGCTTATTAGAATGGAAAGATTTGTTTTTTATCTCTAACTTACTGGGTAATTTTGCTGTTTTACTTTTGGTATTATTGTATTTCATTTGTTCAGAGACTGAACTATACTGGTCACTCTCACATTTCTTATATTTTACTCTATTTCAAATGTTTTGTTTCTCATTCACCCTAGCATGACTAGACTCATAGGCTATGTCTACATTTAGAGATTTAGGTTGACTTTACTAAGTTGACTTTAAATCGACCTTATTAAGTCGACTTAGAGAGTCCACACAGGACTCTTAAGTCAACTTAAACTTGGCCTTACTAAGTCGACTTAGAGAGGCTATACTAGACTCTCTAAGTTGACTAGTTAGGTCCAGGGGGACCACTACCCAGATTGAGCAGTCCCGGGGAGAAGAGAGTTGGGACAAGCCACTAGCAGCTTCCTGGGGAGAAGGGAGCAGGGGCTCCCTTTCCCCCCCGCCCTAAGTTGACTAAGTTGACTTAAGGCATCTACACTGCTTAAGTCGACTTAAGAAGTCGACTTAAACATTAAAGTCAACTTTAAACTACGTTTAATAAAGTTGACTTTAAATTTCCTTAAGTCAACTTAAGCAGCAGCTTAAATTAACTTAAGGAAATGCCAGTGTGGATGCAGAGTAAATTAAGTCGACTTAAACCTGCTTAAGTCGACTTAATTTACTAGTGTAGACACACCCATAGACTCTAAGGTCAGAAAGGAACAGTATGATCATCTAGTCTAATCTCCTGCACAATGCATGCCACAAAACCTCACCCACCCATTCCTGCAAAAGCCTCTAACCAATGATTAGAGCAATGCTCCATGTTATATAGTGTGTTTACTCTCCAGAGGAGGAAAATAAGTGACCTGGATTTAACTTCAGGAAGCTCTTCCATGGATTCATTGGGTCACCTCTGGTAAATCATTTACAACTCTCTGTTCCTCACTTTCTCCTGTGTAAAATGAGGATAATGAAAAGTACTCTTCATTATAAAGCAGTTTGAAATCTTTGAATGAACAGCACTATGGGTGCATCTACACTGGCAACTTAGGTCGACTTAAGGAGGCTTAAGTTGACCTAAACAAAGCTGCGTCCACACTGGGCTTTTATTAAGTCGACTTAAGGAAAGCTTAAGTCAACTTTATAGGTCGACAAGGGGCTATGTCTACATTACAAAAGTTAAGTCAACTTTGTTAAGTCGACTTAATAAGGTCGACTTTAATTTGACCTTATTAAGTTGATTTAACAAAGTCGACTTAACTTTTTAAGTGTAGACATAGCCTATATGTGCAAGCATTACTGAAATTCAACCCTGGTTTTAAAGTTGCTCTCCTACAAACTATTTCATTTGTCCTTAATTCCTGTATCATTTTACTAGACTCTGTGAGAGACTACTACCCCATTTCATACCCTGCTTTCTTAAAATATCCTAAATGTCAGGTCCTAACTGTTGGATTAGTCTAGGCCCTTTTTAGGAGCTGTAGTTTATCAGTTTCAAAAACATCTAGGTTATATCCAACCCATTTAATGGACACTATATACATTTACTTTTGCTAAAAGCTAAGGGAAACCATTAAAAGGCAAACCTGGATCAGCACTGCGAAAGGTTGGGGTTCCTTCCCCACCTTGTCATCACAACCCCAGCTTTCCTTTTCACAGCTGGCTCCTTCTAAAGGACTTGATCACGTAATTGAGGGCACAGTAGTGAGCTCATTTTTATTGCTCATAGCCATCTTTTAAATCTGTCTCAGATCACATTTGAAATGATGTATTAGCTCAATCTACTAGGCTACAACAGCATTTCCAACATCCCTAACTCATTGTGTCTGACAGTCTTCCCCTCAGGAAGGGCCAAAGCCATAGTAACAATGTTGACAGAGGTCAAGGCTGATTTGCCAGTGGCATGGGCCTGTTGAAAAGTTTGCTAAGAGTAGCTTTCATTTCTCTCTTGCCCTGGAGGAATCAGCCTCTGGTATTGGAACAAGAATCCTAAAATTCAACACAGTGACCAAAACTCCTTTCAATTAAGAGAGAAATAAAATTCCTTAAGTGGCAAAACTTGAGAACGGCCACCCCAGACTGAAGAGCGAATCCTGTAATTCAGTATCCTGTCTTATACTTACTAATAACTGGATACCTCAGAGGAATCAAAGCATTTCTCTAATGCATCTATTATGCAATAGTGTGCCACAGGGACAATGTATTCCCAAGTTCAGGTAGACATTATTTTATAACCCAAAACATGAGGATTCATAGCTTTAATCATTGCTGTCCTAGGGTGCATCTACGCTGGCAACTTAGGTCGACTTAAGGATGTTTAAGTCGACCTACACAAAGCCACGTCCACACTGGGCTTTTATTAAGTCGACTTAAGCTCTTCCTTAAGGCAACTTAACAACAGCTTAAGTCGACTTAATAACATCATCTCTGAAGGTCGACTTCTTAAGTCTACTTAAAGCCAGCATGGATGGGGAATAGCACTAACTCGACCTTATGAAGTCGACTTAAAGCCAGTGTGGACGGCTATGTCTACAGTTAAGTCGACTCAAGTCAGCTTAAAGTATAGCCACTCTGTTAAGTCGATTTAACAGAGTCGACTTAATTTTATAAGTGTAACATAGCCCTGGTTAGCTCAACGGCAGCTGGTATTCTCATTCATTTAAATATCTAACTCTTTTTTTTGAATGTCACTAAATCATTTTTGTATAATATCTTGTAACTTGGAGTTCCACAGGTTTAACATAAATCACATTGTTTGTGGAAGAAATAGGGTTTTGGCTGTAGAAATGTGTTCATTTGTGTAATCTGATAGTGTGTAAATTTACATGCTCACAGAGAATTTTCTAAAATATTGGTTAGCAGCTGAATTCAACAATTGTCCATTCAGAAATGTAGAATGTACCTTGATACATTTTTACTGTGCTCTCACAACAGCTGTTGATAGTAGTGTCTAAATATTATATGCATGCTGCTCTACTGAATGTCTTCATTATTTTAGATGGAAGAAGATGGGAAGCCAATTGAAATGTATACAGCCAAAACCTTATTGCACACACAAACTGAATGTGATATATAAACACTGTGTTATAAGTGTCTCCTCTTCACCTTCATGGTACTCCATAATTCTACACCCTGACAATTTTGTCCATGTCAATTCCTGCACTCCTCCTTTCTATGGGAGTGTTGCCTAATGAATTAAGCACTGGATTGAGACTCAGGTGGCCCAGATTCTTCCCCATCTCAGCCTGCTAGCTGACTTCAGGCAAGTGATTTAATATCCCTGTACTTCCTCTTCCTTAGCTGTATAATAGGGATCCTTTTGTCAAGTGCTTTGAGATATATTGATGAAAAGTGCCATATATGAAATAGGTGGTATTGTTATTACTATGTTGCTATGCTCTATTATGTCTCTTTCATGACAGTTTGCATTGTCTCCTTGGCCTTCATTCATTTCATCTCATATGTCTGATATAGTCTTTAAGAAGCACCCAAGAACTCATCTGAAATGATCAGCCACTGCTCTGTGTTGATGGACATGGTTCTTTTTCAGGACACCATTTCAGATTTTGGTAGGGGGAGGCAACTTTAACTGTGATTCTACAAGTTCCAAAGGGGTAGCCATGTTAGTCTAGGTCAGCCAAACAAACAAGGAGTCCTGTGGCACTTTTAAAGACTAACAAATTTATTTATCACATGAGCTTTCGTGGGAGAAAATCCCACCTCGTCAGACACTTTGAAGATGGGGAATTTACAGAATGGTAAGTTCCCCTTCCTCAAAACATCTGATGAAGTGGGATTTTCTCCCATGACAGCTCGTGCGATAAATAAATTTGTTAGTCTTTAAAAGTTCCCCAGGACTCCTTGTTTGTGTGATTCTACACAATACCTAGGCACATGAAAACTCTAGGATGGGGGTTTGTTGTTGTTTTGTTTTCTCTTGGAAATTAGCTGATAGGAGCACTGTATCTAGTATCTAATAAAGAAAAAAAGTAAATAAATATTAGACTCACTCACCTCTAATACTAACATGTTTTGACATCTTGTGTCAAGTCACTTAAGGGACACTGGCTGGGTTTAAAATTTTAATGTACATTCTTGTTAACTCTTGAATACAACAATTGAAACAATGGTAGAAAAATTTAGATGACTTTCTATCATTTAGGCTACTTACTTTTTGCAGTTCACCAAGGTTGGAACAGATCATTTAACTTTCTGAAGCATTTAGGGCATGGCCCTGTAAGTCAATACTGCACCTGCCTGGAGTTATAGGGGGTGTCACTATACTACAAAGAATAGTCTAGAAACTGACTTTAAATGGGAATGAAACCGACACTTTCAAGTCACTTTCACACTATTGTCAACCCCACATAATCAAAAATCATGAGTCAGGCTCACTGACAATCATAAGATTAGGTAAAATCATGAGATTATATAAAAATAATAAATTTGCTGTTCTTTTAATTTGCCTTCTGCTTTTTGAGTCTTTAGGTTAAGTGGGATCACATTTTGAAGCTTTCTCCACAGCCAGAAACTTACCTTTCCTTTAGAATTAAGGCTGAAATCATCCCATGTCCACTTGACTCCAGGAGCTGGGGCTTTAAGGAAAATAATAATGATGATGAGACTCATGATAAAACCATGAGAGTTGACAACACTGCTTTCTTTTCTGTTTAAAGGCTAATTATTTTCCAAAAGGCTCTTAAACACAAAACTACGGTGAGTGAACTGCAATTCTCACAAAAGAATATTTAAAACCAAACATCAAGAAATGCCACATTTTAAAGTTGAGGAGAAAAAAATGGCATCTTCTTTAAGCTATATGTTCAGAGCTACTGTAGGCAGGAAAAGAAAATGAACAGGAACAGCATCTGTGGGCAGCTCTTTTTCTTGAAAAGAAAAGTGTTGGAGGGTCAAATCTTCCAGTCCTTAATCAGGTCAAACTTCTGTTGCTATGAACACCTCCACTCATAGGTCTCACATCTCCCTTTTCTCCAAATGTAACCTTGGCTCAGAGGCCTTGGCTGTATTTCTTCTGAGTCCCCTGCACTCTCACTTCAACACTCCCTTCCCACGGAAAGTACTATGCTAACAATGAACTATACATTTCTTAGGAAGGGAGGTAAGAATTTGCAGAGTCTTTAACTGATATTTTTCTGAAGCTGCTTAGATGATCTGTCTTGCTGGCTGTCTCATGCGCTGTCCAGACTAGGGAGATTTTAAACAATCTGCCATCATCAGTGCTAACACCAGTTCAACTCAGAGTAGGTCAGGGCTCAACAAAACCCAGGCGCCAGGTCACCATGGCGACCAGAGTTTGCAGCCTGGCTCCAAGCTCCGCTGCAGGAAGGCTGCTGAGGAGTGCCTTGTGGAGACGGAAAATAAAACTGCTGGTGTCTCACTGGGAGCCAATTTTGTCAAGCCCTGGAGTAGGTCTAATGGTCATTCATGGTGGTCCAGAGTTTCCATCCGCTGGCAATAAAGGCAGCTTTAAAAACCGCTGGAGCTGTTATCTGGCAGGAGTTATCTCAGCAACTTGCTGTATCAGGAGATTCTGAACCATTATTAGTATTAATTTATTTGTAGTACACCAGGATCCAGTTGTGCTCGACTCTGTACAAACAGAAACAACAGAAGTCCCTGCCCAAAGGGGCTTACAGTGTAAGTATAAGACAAGACATACTGGCGAATACAAGGAAATAATTAGAATATTGGTCAGCATAGTAAGGCACTCCTAAACTGAAATAATGTCCACATCAGTAGGTTGCACTGATTTTAAAAAATAGTTTCTAAATCAATTTATTTAGACCACTAGCAGCTTAAGTGTTGTGTGGTTTTGTTTTTGTAGGCATCATAGTTAAGAAAAGTTTTGAGGACGGATTTCAAAGTGAATAATGAGGTAACTTTGCAGATGTTACAGGGATTGCCTCCCCAGGGTGGAACAGTGTGGGAGAAAGTGTGAAGATGTTTGACTGAAAATGTAACAAGTGGGCAGTAGAGGCTGGCATCATTGGCCAGTTGGAGGTGAACAGAGACAAGACTGAGAGGTGATTGGTAGGATGGGGAGGGGACTGATTACGAAAAGCTTGGAAAGTGCATACAAACAGCTTGTGTTTGATGTGATAGAGAATGGGAAGGCAGTGAAAGGATGCAAAGTGATGAGTGACATGGGCAAAGTGACAAGCTAGGAAAATGACCTTTGCAGCAACATTGTGAATGAATATGAACAAAGCAAGATTGTTTGTCAAGGTCGGAGAGAAGGATGTTGCAGTAGTTGAGACAGGAGATGATGAAAGCTTGGATGATAGTTTTAGTTGTGGTAGACGGATAGGAAAGGCTGCATCTTAGCGATCTTATGCAGAAAAATTGGCTGGGGGGTAGATAAAGCCTGGATGTGGGGAGCTAGAGAGCGGTCTGAGTCAAAAAGGAAATCCAGGTTACAGGCCTGAGGGATAGCTAGAAGGGTGGTATTATCCACAGCAGTGGTTCCCAACCTTTTTGGCTTGAGGGCCACAAATACTATTTTTACAACCCTGAAGGACCACCAGTCTAATTAATTACAATTTAATTAATTCAAAATTAAGTTTTAATTATAATTAATTGATTTTAATTAAATAGACTGGTGGCCCTTCAGGTTTCTGGCCCTTGAGCCAAAAAAGGGTTTTCAAAAATTTTAAAAAGTTTTTTTTTAATTTTTTTAAAAAGGGTTGGGTGCCCATAAATACCCGGAACCTCCCCCACTTCCGGGCCAGTCCAGATGGGCCCCTGAGGAACCAGGGTGCTCTCTCCCAGCGCTGGTGCTGCAGGTTGGACACAATCCTGGCCCCAGGCGGATGTGAGCCCCTCCGCTCTGTTCCACTCCTCTGGATGTATGGGGGACAGTGCTGGGCCCCTCTCAGCCTGAACTGGCCCCAGCACAGCGCTCCCCATGGGCTGGCTCCGGTCCGGGTCCCTCCCTCCAGGGTGTCCTGCCCCACTCGGGACCAGGACAGGGTGCCTCTGCCAGCTCTAACCTGGGCAGCGACCCACTCTTCCATGGCCCCGCCCAGCAAGCTCTCTCCCAGTGCTGCCCCCAGCCGGCCAGTGCCTCCCTCCCTCCTTGCTAGGGGCCCTGCCTCTGCTGACCGGCCACTGAGAGCTCAGTGCCGGTGGAGGGAGGCGGGTAGCCACAGTCCGGCTCCAACCAGGGGCGGGCAGCTGCGGCCTGACTCCCAACCAGCAGGGCGGGGCCACGCAGGCCACTTCAGAAACCCCCACAGGCCACGTTTGACCCGCGGGCCAAGGGTTGAGAAACGCTGGTCCACAGTAACTGAGAAAGGAAATAGAATGCCCCCTAGCCCTCCAGATATTTTTGGATTCCCCAGGCTGAGGGTTCATCACTCGGAGCCTCCATTAGGGTTTTTGTTAGTGTGAGCCAAAGCAGTAGAGCTGGCTAGAACTTTTAATAAGGCCTTGTCTCCATGAGACAATGGTACCAATTTAAATACATGTATTCATGATTTTGTAAAATGAACACAGCCTCCTTGTATGGACACATTTTTTTTGTAAGATGTTTTAAGGTTTTTAGGTGGAACGACAAAATAATTAGACACCTAAATACTTCTGAGGATCTGGGCTATGTTAGATAATCAGTTTAAAATAAAAATGGAACTTTACAGGGCTCTAGCCATGTTAGAAGTTTCATCTACTTCTTCCCCCCTTTATATGCTAACGTGCTAGTTTAGTTTTGCAGCCCATATCCTTTCAGTGATCCCCACTTAGAACTGAAGTTTACCATCAGGAGGTGGGAGGAACTTTAAGGAAACCAGCTTGGATGGGCAGAATTGCCTTCTCTGCAGCAATTTTTACATCCTCATGACAATTTCTCCCTTTTATGAAAGGTTACGTAACTTTTGCACCCATCTAGTGACCTCTGAACAAGGTTTTTTCTTTTCTGACAAAGAAAAACAAAGTTGAACCCAGTCTTGCTCTATTACCTTTGAGGTTTACAATGGGATCACTCATTACATGCAAGGTAAACATGTTCCTGGATGCCACCTGTCCAATGAATAAATGAAAGACAGATGTCTTGCACTGAAAAATAGAAATATACTGTTTGCAACCATGAGACAGTTATTAAAATATCAGGCTTGCTAGCTGAGTCAGCTAGTGCAGTAGGGGGATGTGCATAAATATTTCCATTGTTATGACTCAGGGCAAAATAAGCAATAGATTACTTATATACAGTATATGTTGTATACATCGAGTCATTTTTCAGTACCACAGTAGTATCGGGTCAGAAAAACATGAGGATTGCCTAACCCCAATACAGACCACATGCTATGGCGGGGTGAAATCCTCTTACTAAATACTTAAGACCCAATTATACTTATTATGAGGCAGAAGTGTGCTGGAAAGGGGGAAGAGGCAGGTGCACTATCCAACTACTATGGTCCTGCTTAGGACTGCCCTACAATCCCTTTGTAGTAACTCCACAGATTTAGGTATTCCCGTGAAGAGCCCCTGGCTCAGGCAGCACGTTGCGGCAGCAAAATGGAAAAAGGGATGGCCTAAGCATGATTTCATCCTACTGTTTACTACTGCCACAGGCTCTAGCCAGGCTACAGTAATGGACGGCAATAGTTAGAGTAGTCCTCGTCTGTTGGAACTGGCATGGTCCCTGGCAGCTGCTGAATAGGGGAGGTGCAATCTATTCTCCCCTCGGCCTCTGCCCAGATAAATCCACCTCTCAGTACCTGGAGGCACTAAAGCTTTGAGCAGTGACTAAGAGGCTTCTCTCTCATATATCAGCTTGCAGTGGTACAAATCCACTAATTTCAGTGAAATTACTTCTAAGTCTTACAAATCTAGAGGAAAATCAGCCCTAGTACCTTTGGGTGTTAGTGGGAAGCCCGGAGAGTGATGCCCTAGCTACAAATGTGCAATGGGTACAGCCAGAGTTCCTCACCCAATGCAACATCCTGGCAGTCAGAACATGACCCCTCACCCTGTATACACATGCCACTTCTAAGGCTGTTTGTGGCACAGCCCATGCACTATGCTGCTGAGCGCCCGCAGATAAGTGATGGTGGCTGCTCCTTTGCTCAGCAGCAGCGGTTATGGGGAAGGGGCAAGCTCTCCATTCCAATGAGTGACACAGCACTTTGAAGCAGGCCTTAATCTGGCTGCAGGCATTCAAGAAAGCAAAGACTGTAGTCTATATTTGTTCCACTTGGCTCTGTGTGAGAGAGAAATGTAGGCTTCTCTGCTGAGAGTTTCAAAGAGTGTGCCAATTAGGAGCAGTTGTCCACTCAGAATTGCACTGAGGTAGTATATGTCACCTCACAAAATCTTTGCTCTTCCTTTGTTTCCCACTTATTCTGTCTCAACGAATATCCAGACTTTCTATCAAGGTCTGTTCTAGGAAACAAAATCATCATCAATATGCAAGGAAAATAATTTAAACGAAGTGTCATGTGTTTAACAAATCTATTTCTGTCACAGAAATTCTGTAGTGTCCATTTTTAGTTACACATTGCAGGATTATTGTCTACCAGGTATTTATTGTTAATGGGAGACATCAGCTGTAGCATAAACATCAGCTGTGATGCTTAGTTAATTTCTTTGAAACTGAACAGTTCTAGTGATAATTAAGCTTCTTCTTTTGGTACCTGAACTGGAGTTCATTCAGTTTTACTGCTTACATCCACTTCACATATGTTTTATGCAAACATAATTCACTCTAGAAGCTGATTCCGCAGAGACAGCTGAGCATTATTTTCCTTCTAATACAGTATCACTGGCAACAAAACACTGTCTTACTTCAAATTCTCTTTAAGTTCATTGGGACAAATCACATATTACTACCTCCCATGGCCACCTCTGGTTGCTGAGAATTTGTGTGAACTTGATGCAAACATGTATGAATCTATCAAACCTATCCTTGCCTATGGGTTCATGCAAAATTCAGGCATGCCAAAATGCATTACAATTGAATCTGAAGCTTTACAAACTTCAAGGTCTGCAAACCTGTAACAGCGAGTTCTGATACAAAACAATACTGATCCCTTTTAGAACTGTCTTTGGAGGATTGTTAAATCTCAGCTGTAAGTATATGAATTAGGTGATGTGGTATGAAAAAAGATGAGAAGTCACCTCATTTTCTCAAATCCCATCCTTATCAGACTCCTGCCTGGAGTTATCCCAAGCTAAAGATATCTCTTTAAATCTTCTGACGTCACAGATGTGAATCCATAGTAACTGTCACGTTGGATCAGTCCATGAGGGAAGTGGATAGTGGGAAAGAAATTGCTCCTGTACAATCAAGGCTTCAGTGTGAGTATTTACAAGGGCTGCATTATTTTGTGACATTCTGGATGGATTTTTAGAGCAGTATCAGCAGCAGCAAAAGGAAACTGCAAGTATTGAATCTCCTTTGTAATCTACGTATTTTATTTGGTGAATGCATTTAATAAGCTAGGTCAGTGGGTGCCATAACTGCTGTTCAAGGGGAATATTTTAAAGGCAAGAGGGAAGCTCAAATTAAATATTGACATAATGCATTAGAAACCCAGGTTGGAAAAATCCCAGTGCCTGGTAAGATGTCTTGATAATGATAAATGCTGCAGTTAGTATTAAACTATCTCTACAACCAGCCAGTATTGAAATATTTCATACAGAATTTTCTGCTCTGTGAATATATTCAGAGAAGCTGTCACCAGTTCAGTGATGGCCCTCAGAGAATTGTCATGCCCACTGAAATTAAAGCATGCAACTCTCAATAAAACATATGAACCATATTTAACATGTATCTAGTGCACTGCATTAAGATCTGAAGTTGGAGATACTTTATGCGCCCATGCAAGGGTGAAAACAGCTTTAAACCGATTTGCTACATGCAAAAACTGTGTAAAATCTGCACTGAGGTACTCCACAGTCTCCTGGATGTCATGGAAGTCTCAGTTATTGGTCTCTGCAGATCAGTGCAGAGAGGAATGTGGGCGTGACAGTGGCATACTTTGCTGCGCCGTGCATCCATCAATAGATAGATACGGCTTGATTGTGAGGATACTGAAGGCCTTTCTTTATCATTGGCATGTTTTCCCATAGTCCCCCAAGAATTGTCTATTTAAGTTTTTCATGTAATATTAACATTAATTTTGTCCAAAATTACAAATGCATATAGGTGTGGTATACTAAAGTAGACATGTATATAGGTGGTAGGTAGCAAATTAAATTTGCATATAGGTGCTGTGCAAAAAGTGAATTTACTTCTTGGTTCCCTTGCATGTATATTTAAACATATTTACAGATTGGTGTTAGACACCCATTTTAACTTGCATTAGAAGCGCATGTGTGATGTACTAAAGCCTTTAGAGAGGTACCAACCGACATACTGAATGTGTATACATGCCTGTGTACCTTTCCCCAACCTGACAAAAAGCCCTGTGCAGGGGTGCTGAGAGCCACTAAACCAAACTGTAAATGCTGCGTATGATGGAAACCACTTCAAACAAGAGAATATGCACCTCTATTTCCAGCACCTAAGGCTTTGTGTGGCTAAAAAGTGCACCTCTCACTGACAGAAGTTGATCCAATAAAAGATATTACATAAGAACAGCATATTGGGTTAGACCACAGGTCCATCTAGCTCAGTATTCTGACTTCCAACAGTGTCCAATGCCAAGTGCTTCAGGGGGAAAGAAAAGAACAGGTAATCAACAAGTGATCCAGCCTATTGCCTATTCCCAACCTCTGGTAAACAGCAATCCTTGCTTTTGGGGCTAATAGCCATTGATGGATTTATCTTCCATGAACTTATCTGGTTCTCTTTTCAACTGCATTATAGTCTTGGCCTTCACAACATCCTCTGACAAGGCATTCCACAGGGTTGGCTGTGCATTGTGAAGAAATACTTCTTTTTATTTTAAGCCTGCTGCCTATTAATTTCATTTGGTAACTGCCTAGTTTTTGTGTTATGAGGAGAAAATAACACTTTCTTATTTACGTTCTCCACACGAGTCATGATTTTATAGACCTCTATCATATCTCCCCTTAGTGGTATCTTTTCTTTTCAAGCGGAAAAGTCCCAGTCCCATTAATCTCACCTCATATGGAAGCTTTTACATATATCAGTCATTTTAGCTGTACTTTTCTGTACCTTTTTCCAATTCCAGTGTATCTTTTTTGAGATGGGGTGACCAGGTCTGCATGCAATATTTAAGATCTGGCCATATAATGAGGCAGTACAATATTTTTTTATACTTTCCTAACGAGTCCCAACATTATTAGCTTTTTCAATTGTCACTGCACACTGATGTCACTGAGCTGATGTTTTCAGAGAACTATCCACAATGACTCCCAAGGTCTTTTTCCTGAGTGGTAACAGCTAATTTGGACCTCATCATTTTATATGTGGATTTGGGATTATGTTTTCCAATGTGGTTGCTTTGTATTTATTAACAGTGAATTCCTTCTGCCATTTGGTTCCCCTGTCACCTGGTTTTGAGAGATCTCTTCACAGTCTGCTTTGGACTTAACTATCTTAAGTAGTTTTGTATCATCTGCATATTTTGCCACCTCCTTTACCCCCTTTTCCAGGTCATTTATGACTACTTTGAACATTATGATCCTCTTACAGCCTCCTGGGGACACCGCTATTTACCTCTCCCCATTCTGAAAACTGACCATTTATTCCTACCCTTTGTCTCTTATCTTTTAATCATGTTCTGATCCAGGAGAGGACCTTCTCTCTTAACCTATAACTGCTTACTTTGTTTAAAAGTCTTTGATGAGGGAGCATGTCAAAGGCTTTCTGAAAATCTAGGTACACTATATCCACTTGATCACCCTTGTCCAGATACTTGTTGACCCTCCCTCAAAGAATTCTAGTAGATTAGAGAGGCATAAGTTCCATTTACAAAAACACGTTGACTCAACGCATTACGTTCATCACTAAATCTTATCATTCTGTTACGATAATTTCAGTAAATTTACCTGGTTCTTTAGTTTGGCTCCCTGGCCTATTATTGCCAGGCTTGCTTCTGGAACTCTACCTATCCTCTCTAGTCATCTGGTACAAAAGCTGATTTAAATGACAGATTACATATAGTTACAAAGGGGTAGCCACGTTAGTCTAGTTCAGCCAAACAAACAAGGAGTCTGGTGGCCCTTTTAAAGACTAACAAATTTATTCTCGCTGATGAAGTGGGATTTTTCTCCCACAAACGGTAAAGCGATAATAAATTTATTAGTCTTTAAATGGGCCACCAGACTCCTTGTTTTTTAATACCATAGTTAGCTCTGCCATTTCACAAGGAGTTCCTTCAGAACTCTTGGGTGGACATCATCTGGTCTTAATGACTTAATACTGTTCATCAGTTTGTTCTCTAAACACCTGGAAGTGAGAGCTCTCCATTGCTACAGGCAATAAAAAAGGTATCACCTATAGACACCACGTGTCAGACTCAACCTTGGGCTGCCCTGATAGCAAATGTGAAAAAGCAGGACCATAGTGAAGTGGGAGTGGCTAGGTAAAAGGTGCTTACCTAAAAGCCCCAAATCTCACGCCTGTTCCTGTAAAATCAAGACATCCAGTCACCCTGCAGAACACGCACAATACAGGCTTGGGGAATTAAGACTGCATCTAGCCCTCGTGTATCAATGCATGCCGCAGAATGCCTCCACCATTTCCATATGGGCTGTATAGTAAAGAGCCGTCGCTCTAGCTCCCCTGCCCCACATCAAATGCTACTGCGGGGCAAGGCATCATGGCTGGGGTAAGTGCTGAACCAACACTGAGCACGGGCTGCACTCATGCAGGCGGCACCCTATGCAGGGAGAGACACAGCCCCATACAAACGGGGCCGAGTCAGAACCCAAGTGGGGAGGGACTGCATTGACACCCGCCTCTTTCACTTGCCGCCGGGCGGGCACGTGGCGCGCAGGCGCAGCTTCGCGCGTGCACGGCCGGGCCACGCGGCGGCGGCGGCAACTCCCCCTAGCGCCCCTGCAGGCTGGGCGCTCCCCGCACGCGGACTGTACTATTCCGCGTCGGGCCGTACCATCTTGTGGCAGCGGCGCGGGGGAGGCGGAGCTGCACTGCGGGTAGCCCGAGCCGGGATTAGGCGGCCGCAAAGTGGGCGCTGTCGGCGGCCGGTTCGTAAGGCGTGGCTTCCCCGTCTCTTCTCGCTTCATCCTCGCGGAGGCCCGCTCCACCCTGCCCGCTGCTGGGCCATGCGCGGTCCCGCCCGGCGTTAGGAGCGGCCTGGAGCGCGGCTGGCTAGGAGGCAGGCAGCTCCCTCAGGTAAGAGGGTCCCGCGGCCAGCCCTGCCCGCAGCAGGGCCTGGCCAACGGCTCGCCTCAAGGGCGGCGGCGGCTGGGCCTAGCGCGGTGCGCGCGCAGAGGCGGGGGCTGATATGGGGGGGCTCTTCGGGGGGCGCTTGGGTGTGGCCCCGAGGCCTACAGGCGGCCGTTGGAAGGTAGGTGGGCGGGAGAGTGATGCGGGCGGCCGTTGGAAGGGGGGTGGGGGTGGGGGTGGGGGAGTGATGCGGACGGCCGTTGGAAGGGGGGTGGGGGTGATGCGGACGGCCGTTGGAAGGGGGGGGGGGGGGGGGACTGATGCGGGCGGCCGTCAGGCGGCGGAGGGGGAGTGATGTGAGTGGCCGGTCGGTCGGGGGGGGGGGGGGCGGTGATGTGAGTGGCCGTTGGAAAGTGAGGGGGGGGCGGTGATGCGGGCGGCCGGCTGAGTAAGGGGGAGGGGGGGGGGGGAAGAGAAGGGAGCCTCCCTGCGGGCCGGGCCTTGACCTTTTCCTCTCTCGTACCTCTGGCGGCCCTGGACGCCTCCGCCTCGGGCGTTAATGGAGGCCGCGGCTGTGGTGACTTGCTCCTGTTCCTGGAGGAGCGAGGCGGGGTAGTGGCTCCGGGGAAGCCCGGCCTGGACGGAGCCTTCAGAGGGAGGGTCCTGGGGGCGCGCGTGCAAAATGCCTTTCTAGCGGCCGGCATGTCTCGGGGCAGGTGAGCGGCGTTAGTTCATCTCCCGTCAGCACGAGCGAGAGGCGCCCAGTGTTTCAGCCTTTATGTGGGGCAGGAAGTGGGGCTGGGGTAAGAAGGGTCTTCCTTCATTCCACACAGGAGGCCTGGCCCCCAGTACCAGCGCCCCTCTCTCCAGCCAAGCGGTGTTTTAGGTCACTTACACCGCTGGTTTGGTTTGTTACTGACACGCCTGGGTGGGAGAGGTCAGAACTGCAGACTGAGGTGCTGGAAGGAAGGATAAATGTTAATCAGTGAAAGGAGCCCTGTCTGTGCTAGGAAGTCGTTGCCCTGTTGCTGGCAATGGTTATCAATAATAGGTTCAGTATTGAGAATACTGAACCACAGGGGAGAGTACCATTTGAGTAATAAATAAATGTCTTAGTCTCTAAAAGTGGGACAGGACTCCTTGTTTGTTTTGCTGAGCTAGACTAACACAGCGACCCCTTTAGTACTGAAAATGGCCTTGTCAGTGACATTAGCAGTTAAACCAACTTCGTTGTCAGTAGCAGATCAATTTCCTTTTGCCCGATTTCTATTTTTAGACTTATGGAATAAATAGGGAAATCACACTTCTTGAAATGTATGACATTCACTTATATTTGGAATTAAAAAAAAAAATTAACTAAAAGCATAATCTGGTTGTGGGACCCCATACTTTCAGATTTAGCCCTATGTTGTAATACCTCCATAGGAAAAAAAATTTACTTCACATCTCCAGGAAAAGTGCTTGCTGCTCCTTTCTGTTAATAAATGGCATAAGTGTGGTGTACTTCTCATCTCTAGTGAGCTACCCCTTTGGAATTTGTTCTCATCTCTAGTGAGATAACTTTTAGAACCAAATTCCTTTCTTCCTCAGAAGCTTGCTCTGATCCTGTTGATAAAAGTAAATATTGACATCCAAGATTTTGAGCCTTGTAAAAAAATCATAGGAAATTTTGGTTTTGTCTACATTGGAAAGAAATTATCAACATTAGAGTATCAGCAGATTGAGAGTTAGGCAGTATTAGTGTTACTTGTGTTAATCTAAAAGTGGTTTCTTGCCTGCCCTGCTGTGCTAGGGGAAGCTCCTGCAGAGTTACTTAGGTTCACAGTGGGAGACTGAAGAAGGAAAGTCTGCTCATAGAATTCTATTAGGTATGTTGAGAGTGGTGCAGAAATATGTATGTCAATATATTAGTAGAATGAGCTGTTTGTTAATGCTGGTATTGCTTGCTGGCTCACTATGAATTGCACGTGCAGTCTTGGCTTTCAGGAACAAAAAAACTTGATTAAAACATGTACCTTTAGTTGGTTAAATCCTTCTAATGAGATAGACATTTTTAGTGTTTGCTGCAATCAGTTCATATGCGAGGCTTATGTACTACATAACTACTGTGCTATTTGCCAGTCAATTTACATTTCTATGAGGTTACTTTTCTTTATTTGAGGAACAGGTTTGTTTGTGAACAGACTAAAAAGAAATGGAGAAAATTCGTTTTAGTATTTCTGTAATACGAGACTAGTAGTATGACAAAATGAGATAAATTAGCATGACATAGTCTTTTAAAATTGAAAAAACATTGAAAGTTATATATAATTTTAAAACATGAAACCAGGAAAAGAATATTGCATTTTGTATGATTACATGTGCAAATTATGAAAATCTTGGTTTGATCTTCAAAATTAGCAGTATATTGAAAATCCTATTCTGATGTCCAAAGGGCACTACCAGATTTCCTGTTCAGTCCAGTTTTCAGGATTTTGGATGTTTTCTTGAATAATGATCAAGTCATTAAATACTACATTGTTGCCACAGTGTTTATATAAAATTAATTCTGTATATTTAATGTTAGCGTTTTCATTATCCAAATTGTCTTCATGTTCCTTAGATAGCTTTATCTACAGTTTACTTTTGTCTGATTACCATATTATCCTGAATTCTTAAAAACTAGGATTGTTACTGGGATTCCTAGAAGTCTTCCTGGAAAAACTCAAAAAAATATTTGTGATGTGTAGAAAACAGTGTTCATTGAGTGCTACTCTTGTAAGAAGGATTATTGTATCTTTAATGGATGCTACAAAGCTTATGAGTGTGTAAAATTTTAAAGGTGATATTGATTATATGTAAAATTTATACAGCATATTGTAAATATTACTCTCTTGTTACCGTCTTCTCTGCATTTAGGCCTTTGAATAGGTACTAATTAGGTCAGTTAATTTGCTGCTTCGAATTTTAAGAGTCAGTTCAAAAAGCCTTGTCAAATTGGGGTAAGAAATCTGGTGTCTGTGGTGAAGTGATATTTGACACTTTCATTATTGTGCAACATTTATACTTACCTAGAGAGAGACAATGATAATGTAGAGCATTTTTTTGTTGTTGTTGCTTCAGAGCAACTATCAATGGAATATTAATGCAATCCCTGAACGAGTATAATTTACTTTTCGTAAAGCATGGATAACACTATGGTAATCTTGAACAATTTAGAAATTTTTTCTAGTGCCCATCAAAAAATGCACCCGGTCCTTTCTTAATTAGGGTCCCTTATTTCATCTTCCTCAAATAAGTATACTGAACTTAATGTGTTGTGTTCTTGTGTGTGAAACTTCTGTTTTGCAACCTAGTGTTTTGTAAGAGGACTTGTATGAAAGATGCTAAATAGAGAACTAATTGAATAATCAGGAAAACATAAGCCAAAATAAAATTTGTGGGAGTATCTGATTATTGATTATGATAGAGCAGTGGTTCTCAACCAGGGGTATGTGTAACTTAAGGGTACACAAATGTCTTCCAGGAGGTATATCATCTAGATATTTGCCTGGTTTTACATCAGGCTAAATAAAAATATTAGCAAAGTCAGTACAAACTAAAATTTTATACAGTCAGTGATTTGTTTATGCTGCTCTATGTACACTGAAATGTGAGTTCAATATTTATATTCCAAGATTCATTTTATAATTATATGGTAAAAATGAAAAAGTAACCAATTTTTCAGTCATGGTTTGCTATGACACTTTTGTATTTTTATGTCTGACTAAGCAAGTAGTTTTTAATTGAGGTGAAATTGGGATATGCAAGCCAAATCAGACTCTTGAAAGGGGTGTATAGTAGACTGGAAGGGTTGAGAGCCACTACACTACAGAGCATCATAAAGCTTTCCAGCTTTCATACAGCAGAGCTGCTCTTGAAAGTTGCAGCTTTCATTAAAAAACAAACAAACAACAACAAAAAACCCCCCACACACCAAAAAAACCCCAACCCTTTCCTATTAGAGAACTTTCAAAAGGTGGCCTGAATGTAAACAATGCTGCAGTGGGGAGCCTGAAGCAAATGCTCTGAATTTTGAACTGCCCCGTTCATTTCATTGGGTGCTATGTCAGATGAGAGTGATACTTTAAATGTCAACATTATTTCACAGCTCATCAAAAAGATGGTAAGCAAAGAGAGGAAGTATCACATTAGGAAGAGTTACATTTATACTAACATTTCCCAAAGTATGAGAATGGAAGGAGCAGAGGTGGAGATGGCAGTGGCAGAGCAAAAAATTAATATGGGCAGGACTTTAACCACATATGCTAGGATTTTTTTGATTTTTGGGGGGCGGGTAGTAGGGAAGGGATTGGTTTCATTTTCTGGAAGGGAGACTTGACTTGAAATGGTTTGAGAAATGTCGATACATTTGATTCAATTACTAAAATACTCAAAGTGCCTGCAAAAAGTTAGGAGAGGGAAGAATGTCACAATTAAAAGATTGAGTCTCTTTTACCCTGTCCCTCTTAAAGGTAAATTTTGTTTGCCAGGTTGCAGAAGCCATTGTTTTTCCTGCTTCAGATATTGGATCTCAGATGTCTTAATCATAAACGTTTGTCACAAGCCAACTGCTTCAGATTAAGTATTCCCAAAACTCAGCTCTGCTGTTCTAACATAGTATTAAAAGAACTATAATTTTAAGTTTAAATTTTCATTTAAATAAGATCCTTTACAAATAAAAATTGAGCTGAGTTTTAACATGTTTCTTAAATGAAGTTAAGCTCATCATGGTAAACTGCAGCAGCCACTGGATGCTTTCTTCCTGCTTTTCCCCTAAGAAAAGAAAGGCTAAGGATTCCTCAGAGGATGGAAAGAACAGTTTTTATCAAGCAGCTGGTAACATCCAAATCTTATGCCTCTTGATCAGATGCATGGGTATCCATAGTAGCATATAAAATGACAGGAAACCTTATTTACATACAGATTAACATTTACTTCTACAACTTGCCTTTACAAATTACCAACCAAGACAGGAGGCTCACCTTGCTGGGTCCAAGAGCCTGGTTCCAGGCTCAGCCCAAACGTGTACACTACAATTAAAAAGCTCCTTTGTGCAAACCCCATGAGTCAGCTGGCATGGACCAGCCATAGATTTTTAATTGCAGTATAGACCTACTCTGTGAGTAGAATCCTACAAGTTCACAGTCCATTTTGGTCTATTTCACAGTCCTAAGATTTTTACAATAATAAATTTCATGGTTTCAGATGTTTACATCTGGAATTTCATGGTGGTTTAACTGTGGGATTTCCAATTCAAAAAGGGTTCATGGGGAATTGAAAAGCTATTGTAAGGGTGTTTGGGGATCCATCTGCTGCCAGCAGCAAAATAGAAGAGAGGGTCGTAAGATACGTAGTGGTTATCACTTGGGGTGGATGGGCAGGGCTGGCCTTATGGGTGGACAACTGCCCATGGTTTCCTGATCGAGTGTCCCTGTTGTCTGTCTCACACCCCCCAGGCCCTTTTAACTCCTGAGTGCTGAGCTCAGGGCTGGGGAGGGGCAGGGCCAGAGGCGCAACAGCTGGAGCTCCTACAGTGCTCCAACTGCTAGCCCTTGCATAGCTAAGATGACAAGAGACTTCCTCTTCCTCTGTATGGGTCACTCCTGGGGGTACTGAGACCCACCTCTGGGAACCTTCCCTGGCTGCTTTCAGATAGGGTGGTGCTGCCTTACTTCTGTGCTGCCTTCAGAACTTCCTGCAGCCAGCGGAGGCGCCTGGAGGTACATCTTATCTGGCTCAGAGAGTGGCCCCTGCTGGGTAAGAGGAAATCCTGTTGCACACCAGTCCTGCTGGGACTAGCAGATGGAGTCTGGCACACAGTAGGAGCAACAGATGAAAACATATACCCATGCAACTTACTTTGCACTGTTTACCAATTTCCTTTGAAGTGGAATTGAGTGTTGGGCACAGTCTATTAGGGATTTAAATTTGTTTAACAAAACAACCATTTAAACAATTTAATTATGTCAGTTAAATGTTTAACCAATTTAATATTTTACATCCCTGGGAGATCATGGGGAGGCATCTGGGGACTAGATAAGGTGCATCCTGATGTGCCTCAGCTGCACCACTGCCTAGGACCGTGGCCTCTTGGATCACCCCAGAGAGGGCCCTCCAGAGCTAGGGCGCTGCTGCTTTTTCAGCCTGCAGAAGGAGACAATAAGGCAGTTCTGTGCCCTGCCCATCCCCTGAGCCCATCCACCTTCTGCCACGCTCCTGGCCCTGACCCAAGACTGAGGTTACCCCTCGTGTCCACCCAACTCTTCCAGACCCTTCATCTGGGTGCACTTTAGCTATTGCCATCCGGCTCATGGCTGTTCAAGCTGGTGCTGGCACCAAATGTGTAAGCCACCAGGGGTCTTTCCTACCTATGCCTGAGTAAGTGTCTCAGTCTTTGCCATTGTCCCTCCCTGCAACATTCTATCCCCACTTACCCCCCATGTCCACAGTCCCCAATTCCATGCAACAAATGGTTAATGCAGTTTGTAAATGTAAGACTAATAGTTACTGATTAACCATTAGATATGTTACATCCTTGCAATCTATAAAGAACCAACTAAAAGGTGTATGCTTGAAATTCTTCAGAACCTACCCTATAAATAGGTTTGGCAGAATTCAACTTTTTAAATTTTGATGGATAATATTCCCTTTTAAGCAGTTTTTTTCCATTTTTATTATTTTAAATTTTCAGTTGCACAAAATTGGAGTGGGATCAAACATTAATCAATGACAGAAATCTAAATTTAAAAAGTTACATTTTATAACTGTTAGTTAAAACATAAATTGTCAACAAATGTCAAAATATACAAAGTAAATATTTTTCAACCTCAATTTCTCAAGCAGCATTTTTTCTTACTTTGCATATCAATAAATTTTGATCAGCATTGATGGAAATATTTTTTTGGCAATTCGTGTGTGTGGTGAAATTGACATTTACTTGTTAAAAATCAAAGCCTACTGATCTGGTGTGATAATGTGCATTCATAAGGGACAATTTGGCTGTCAGTTTGCCAAGTAGAACTCAGAAGCGAATCCAAGAATGTTTTTTAAGATGGGCCAGAAATCTATTACGTGCATAATTCTACTAATGAAACAGCCCAAAATTTGTGGTTTTTTAGGAAGATGCATCAGCTGTCTAGGCTTTTTCTAATTGCTTGTCAAAGGGACTATCTAGAATTTACAATCTGCTGGCTGCTAATTTCTCATTCTGCAAAGAAATAAGGAAAGCTGTTGTCCTGGAAGAAGAGGAATCTGTATGCTTCCTTTGTCTGAGAGCTCTTATACTTTTACTTAAATTTTGTAGAGGGCATCCTTATTTTTGACGTTAGGTGCTTTATTTATAAAAGGACATTTAAGTACATCATCAAGTCAAAGTGAATTTGTTTACTCTTTACATCATGGTGTATCAAAGAGATTGCAGAAAATCTAAATAATTGTTGCCATGGTTTTGTCATAAGATTGTGGGGAAATGTATATCAAGGGGATAGTGACAGTGAGTTGCTGTCAGGGGTATAAAATAAGGTGGACAATTAGGGGAAGTTTTCAACAGTAGTAAGTCACTAAGGCAGTGGCATTAATCCAAGAGCTTTGAAACAACCAGTCAACAAAGTAGCTGAGCCCTAGTTTTTATATATATATATATATATATATAAAGTGTGTATTTTATAAAGTGTGTATCTTTGCATTTTAAAACTGTAGGTCTCAGATACCACTGTGACAGTGATATGAATGCCTCGATAAGTGTCAGGATTCAAGGAAGGTCAGAGTCATGGCATTAAAAAAACTAGTTTGCCCACGGGAAGTACATATTTTACCTTATGCTGTGTTTGGAATTGGACCTCTTGGCTCCTTTGCTCCATGTGTTGGTGGTGGAGAACAAGCTGTAGAGCAGTCCAAACATTGCTGCTCCTTTAATGTGAGAGCAGGTAGGAAGCAGAGCAGTCTCTGAGCTGCTTACTCTTTTTGGGGGGAGAGATGAGAGCATCAAATACTAATGTCCCTTTGCAGAGAAAGAGGGAAGGAGTGTTGCTGATCTAACTTCTCCTTTGAAGAGGAGCTGACCCAGAAGCTGGGTTCCTTAATGCTTTTCTTGAAGGAGAGGGATAGCAAAGGTGTATATGGGAGAATTGTTGCTAGAAGGCTGAGGGCATGCTGCTGCCTCATTGCAGGGCTCTGTAACATGCAAGTCCCAGTATTCATTTGGTGGGCAGATTTCTTTTATCTGAAGGAGGGAGAAAATCTCAAATTCATTAATGGGTGTGGGAATAAGATACCAGAACTAATGAATTTAAGAGGGCTGAAAGAGAGTCCAGAATTCATTTACGGTGGTGTTTAAGAGAGAAATAGATGGGTGTTACATTTGTTTTATTGTATTGTACAGTAAATGGTTTATGAGAGTCCTTTACCTGCTGAGGTGTTATGTACATGCCACTGCTGGAGGTAGGATGGAATGACAGAATTGTATTTTAATACAGTTGTTTGTATTAACAATGATAAAATTTTTGATTTCCCCCTACCCTCTCCCCCCCAAGATGCTGAGCACAAACATCTATTAATTTCAGTTGAAGTTTTGGGTGCTCAAGACTTCTGAAAATCAAGGCCTACAAAATGCAAGAGAATTTATGTAGATCAAAATTAGTGTAAAGATTGTATGGATGTAGTGAATATTTTTCCTAAAAGTGTAACTCTTCCTAAATGAAGAAGCTTAAAAACTAGTTACCACTTCATGATTTTTCTTGCTGGAGAGGTGAGGAACATGAAATTTCAACTTAATTACTTCTTCCTTGAAGCAGCTTTCTTTGAATTGATTGGAGTACACTATAGCTAGTTTATTACTTATCTTTTGAGAATAATACTTTGTTATATTATTTAAGCACTGACTGTGAACTCTGATACATAATCCTTGGAGCTGACAGTCTTTATAGGTCCAATCTGGTGACCTTTTAGGACTAAAGGTTTGCAAGATCAGACCTAAAAGGTGTCTTTTAGAATGTACTAGTAATCATGCTTGTAATTTGACTCTTTTCTAAAACAAGAAACCTTAAGACTTCCTTTTAAAACATTTTTAGTCTACTAAAATCTAGAATACCGTCTAAATGGTTTTTATTCTTTTTTATTTTTCCCCTCACAGATGACTGGTTACTCATTTAGATATTTAAAATTACATGTAACATTTTGCTGCTCCCATTCATTTTTTCAGTTTAGGTGCTGCAAGGAATGTTGCGAAAGGACTCTTTTTTTCTGCAGCCTTTTAAAAAAAAATATATTTAATTAATAAACTTTTCTGGAAAGCTTATTGCCATAAATACGACCTGAGAATATCTTAAACATTAAAAAAAATTATTTTCCTAAAGCAGCCCTTTATGATAGGGAACGGAGTCACAGAGTAAATGATTTGTCCATGGTTACCCCAGTAATCTTTGGCACTTCTAAGATAGTACCCAAATCACTGGAATCACAGATTGGTGTGTTTTAACCACAAGGCCATCCTTCCTGTCATCTTCATGCAAGAAATCATGCTAAAATGTGACCTATCACCTGAATTAGTTGTACAAAGTAGTTGAAGGGAAACTGTAGCAACCTGGATATTGCCCACAATCTTATTGAAACAATAGTTCACTCATCTTTTTAAAAAAAAAAAAAAAAAAAAAATCAGGCCAATAGCTACTTTTTTTTGCAATTGAAAGTATTTAGATACAAGGTTAGAATAAATTGAATTTATCCAAAGGTAGAGCCTAAGATGAGGCAGGAGTTGGGAGTTGAGGGAGTAAGACCATCAAGTTCTAAGGGGAATTCCAGGAAAGAAGTCTCCACTAACTGCTTGGAAGGTGCTGGAAATTCCTGGAACCTGTTGGATTCTTTGTCTTCCATAACAGTTTCTGTTTAGTAAGTGTCTGACAGAGCTGAAGCTCAGTTTCCTCTATCTGCTGGAAAGTAAAAGGAACTTAGTCTCCTTTTCTCCTGCTACCCAGCTTCCTGAGTGTCGAGAGAAGCAAGAGGTCTGTTCCTTCTCTCAGAACCTCCTGGCTGCTACAAAGATATAGAGAAGAAAGATGTCTCTGCTATTCCACACATTCCCAACCTCTGTTTTTGGGTCATCATCCTCTGTGAATAAGTTTGCTGTTGCTCATAGTTTTCCCAGACAGCAGCTGCATGAAATTGAACATCTGCAAAAGTTGATGTCATAAGTTCCTATGCTCAATAGAGAGCTTCCAACGTGCGTGTGGGTGAATGGATTTTTGGAGCACTGCATGTTGACATAACTAGAAGAAGAATGAGTAATCTGTTTAAATCTAAAAATTGTACAGTAAAACCTCTGTAGCAATCCCTAGCCTATAAATCTTAACCATTAAAAAAGTGTATAAAACATATACACAGGAAAGAGGAAAAACAGTAGTAATAATCTTCTAAACTAAGCCTATGTCAACACTATCTTTTTCCTAAAATTTCCTTTTGTTGCTACCATTGGTTAGTTCTACTATGGTGGCAATTCCATCAGTATTAATGTAAACTGGCTGCTTGACACTTTAACGTGCTCAGGGTTTAACTGATTGCCATATTTGGGGTCGGGAAGGAATTTTCCCCCAGGGCTGATTGGCTTGGGTTTTTCACCTTTCTCTGTAGCACAGGGCATGGCTCACCTACCGGTGAATTCTCTGTATCTTAAAGTCCTTAACTCATGATTTAAGGAGGTAAATAACTGAGTCACAGGTTAGTGGCCTATTGCTGAAATGGTTGGGTGAGGTTTTGAGGCCTGCATTTTGCAGGAGGTCAGACTAGATGATCGTACTGGTCTCTTCTGACAAAGTCTATGAGTCTAACTGCCAGATAGTCTGGAGCTGCTTTGGGTGTGTTTAGCTGAGACTAGGGTTGAAACCAGCTGGTTTGTGCTAGCACTTCCACCTGTGGTAGCAGTGCTAGGGAAACATAGGCAGAAAAAAGGCTAGTGTAGATACAGGCCTTGTCTGCACTAAAAAAAAGTTGATATAACACATAGACTTAGGGTGGTGGCTGATATCCACACTGTTGTCATTGGGCTGGTGTAGTGTGTCCTGACTAGGAGTATGTCCACTGATCTAAGAAGGGCAGTGTGAGAGCTGAGAGACTGGGAGCGAGGGTTCAGCTGCCCACAGCTCCTCCTTTCCTGGTTTGGTCTTGGGCTTTCTTACCAGTTTCACCTGGAGAGGTGACAACTCCATTACCAGTGTAAGGAAACATTGCATTGCTCTTAGCCAGGGGTCTGCCACCTGTGGCTCCACCTTTGGCTGCTCCCTTGCGGCTCTGGCTCCCCTCCTCCCCCATCACTACTAGGGGACCTTGCAGGTGACCTGCTCCTAGCTTAGGGCCGGCTGCTCCTGGTTCCGAGCTCCCTTATTCCCACCAGAGGACCCTGTGGCAGGCGCCTGGCTCAGTTCCCCCCACCAGGAGGCTATACCCATCGCAACTCTCAAGACACTTCGTTATTGAAGGAATTTTTTTTAAATGGCTCTTATCTTTTGGGTTGCCAACCCCTGCTCTAAGCTGACAAAAGCCCTACTATACCTTTTGTCAAAATAGTTTTATTTTGTTGAAAAAAAACAAGGCAGATGTATCAATGGGGTATGTGTGATTTCAGTGTGTACATCACTCTATTTTGTTGACAAAAGTCTAAAAGTCTGGAGTGATGGTTCTGAAATAAATCCTTAGTTAAGCTATCCTGTTCATCAGCAGTGGTAGGTCTAGCTTGCTGTGCCTGCTCCAATTAGGTATATAAATTACTTATAAAGGATTGCACTTGTCATGGCAGGAATGCTTTTTGTGCATCCAGTCCCAGTTTTGAAAATGTTTAAACCTTAGGTTACCCTTTGCTCAAGGTCTGAGCACTTCCCACACAGGCAAAATTTCTACAAGTTCATAAGACCGTGTATCAGGAATGTAGAAAAATGTATCGATTTTAAGGGTAGACTCATGTTTCCGAGTTACAGCATTGTAGGCAAAATACCTGAGAGTTTTGAGTTCTTTTTTTTTTTTTTTTTTTGAAAGTTTGTTTCCTATGTACTAAGTTATTCTTGTACCAAAACTTCACACTGTATTTTTTAACTATTTGATTCAGGTAAAGATTTTGTAAGTTTTTTTTCCTTTTGGAGGTTTAAGTCCAGCCTTCTTTGTCTCAGTTTTTGCCTCTAGCTTTTTATAAGTCCGTTTTAATTTCCAGTGTGTGAAGTGCCTACAGGATGTAGTCCAAAAAAAAAATTTCATTTTTAATCATGACCTTTGCAGAAGGTAGACTAGGACTTATCAGCCCTTTTTGAATATCAAAGTTTGAGGGTTGGTGTATAAAAACTGTTGATGCTGGATACCTCTTTTATACCTCCATCCTAGCTGATGTAGAAATCAGCTTGCCTCTTCTGATTTCCTTGGTTTTTAAAACAAAAAAACAAACGAACCGAAAAAAGGGGGAAAAAAAAGTCCCTCAGTCCACAGAGCACTGAGTAAAAATGACCAGGAAAAAAACCCGACTGCTTTGACCCCCGAAGAGTAAAAACTAGGTCTCAAAGATATTACTAGCAAGATGTGGGCAGGACTTGTAGGAGGGGAAACTTCTCCCTATGGTATGGAAGGTAAGTTCAAAGTGAGGTTGAGAAATACTGCATTATGCATTCTCCTACTTTCTGGTGAGCAGCAGAAGTCAAAATGAGACCTGTGTGCATGAGGACATTGTTAAATCCTCTGAATGGTGCTGTTCCCCAGATGTCAGTAAAAGCTCAGGTTCTTGAAGACAAGTTATTAAAGCTTTCCCTTCTGGGCTAGGTATATATGGATGTAAATGGTTGGTAGCAACAAACCAAAACTGCCCATAAAAGATCTCTAAAGATAGAAAAAACAAATTGTAATTCTTTTGGTAATCTGTCAATCCAAGAGTTTGAACAAATTTCTGTTCATAAAATCTATAGGGAAAAGCTTCATGCCATCTGTTGAGGTAAGGTAATACAATTTCTTAAGATTGAATTGGAAAGTTCAGGGTTTCAAGCAAATAGCTAAAGTAATTAAGGAATTTCCATGGCAGTGTTGCCAACTCACCATTTTGTCATGAATTCTATAATATTTTGGTGTGCGTTGGGGCTCAGGCTTCTGGAATTGTGTAATTACATGAATCTTACCCTAATGATTGTGGAGGAAAGCTGAAAAATGCAAAGCAAATGTACCCTAAAAGCTCAAAACCAGAAGACAAATACTTTTATTATTGTAAAGCCAATTTCATGATTTTTGAACAATTGAGGTGGACGATACTGTGCTAGCTCCCATCCATGATTCAGTCCTTAGTCTATTTTGATTTAATTTAGAAATTAACTTCGTACAAAATATTATTCCTCGGAAACAGTACCCATAATATATCTTGAAGATGGATGCATGAAGAGATATATCTCTTGTGCTCTCTCACTAATGGAAAAAAGTAAGCTGGTAAAAGTGGGAATAGTATACTATATTTAGTACATAGTATATTTATTTACATCACAGTTATAGGCCATAAAGGACTTGGATAAATGTAGTAGTTCTAAATTCTGATGTGTATACTGTCTGTGTTTCATAGTGATATATATTAATATATTTGTAGTATGTAAATATATTTTACTTCTTTCATAATAGGAATTTAGCTAAAATTATTCAGTATGTTTTAAAGTAAACATAATATACTCTATTTCTGTTGTAAATATAGGAACTATGGTTGGAAAGGAAAAATATTTTTTGTAAGAAATATGCTCTATATTCATGTTGTTTGTTCCTTTTTGTGTTTAGTATTTGATTTGAAGAGTAATGAGTCTGTAAGGTAATGGGTAGTCTAGGAGAGAGATGGCTTTAGTGGGCTACACAACAGCAAAGAAATGCATGCTTTTAGGAGAGACTAAAATAGCTTTGAGACACCATTCAGGTCTTCAACTCTGAAATTAGCTTTTAAATTGGCATCAGTTTCTCCATTCCAAACTGGTCCATCTGGTTGTCAGAAAGCTCTTTAACTACCCTGAATACCTTGCCATCCTGGTTCTGGTAACCCTCTATTGGGGGGTGTAATTGGTGTAGCTTGTCCTGGCTCCTTTGCAGGGGCTAATATGAGCCTAGTGTGAATTGTGCCTGCCTTTTATGGCCATTAGGATGTGACACCTTTAAAATTACCCCAGGATATATGCACTAGTTCAACTTCTTTCCTGTGTCCCTAGTTTTCATTTGTTTAGATTTATAAGCATCAAAAACAGTGCACTGGTAATCTTTTTAAAAATAATCTATTGTTTCACAATGGATCCTCCATTTGGGATAGAAACTACAGAGGATGGCCACTGATGTCATACCAGTGCTTCATCTTTCTCCTTCCCCCTTATTTGATAGGATATGATTTACAGTTTAGTAAAGGGAAGAGATCCAGCTTGTGACTTTCAAAATGCAAGTTTCAAACTTATGCTTAAATTACTTGTCTCATGTTACAGCTAAAGAACTGAGTTGCGTTATGTTTTTATAATAATTAAATGTTTACCTGCCTTTTTATGTGTAAATGATTCAGTTTTATATTATATGACTTACAGATGTTTGGAAGACAACTCTTAGGCCTTGTCTGAATGGGAAAGTCTCACTTGTATAACCTAACACTAATTTAAACTGATGTAACCAAATCAGTGCAAATCTGAGTGGATGATGCTTTTACCTGGTTTTTAAATTTTTTTTTATTAAAAGCTTATACCAGTTCTCAGTCAACTTAAGTTAAATCAGGAAAAAGTCAGGGTTGATTGGGGGTAAGGATAAGCTAAAATCCAGGAAAAGCCATTTTTAAATCTAAATAAATGTCATCCATGCAGGGATTTGCATACATTATGTTAAGGGCAAACTAGGATAACTTTCTCATATAATCAAGGCCTTAGAAGAAAGTATTATTTAATTTTAGTAGAGATATTGAAGGAATCTAGAATATTTTGGGAACCTACCTCCCACCTACTTTCTGAAAGTTGTAAATAGATTCTCTTTTCTCCTAACCAGGCCAGTAATGCAAAAAGAGACTTTGAATAATTTTTTCAGATGTTAAAGCCATGTGCATACATTTTTTTAGGCTTTTCAAAATAGATACTACAAAATCATAATTTTTCTTAGTTTTATCAAGATATGCAAAACAAATTAAAACTGTAAAGAATACTTCCTTTTAGTGTAATGCAAGTTTTATCCAGGGAATATCTTAGAAAAGAGGTTCATACTTTGGCAAGAAGGTCACCTGTGTTTTGGCAAGAAGGTCACCTGTGTTTCAGGCTAACTACTGACAGTATTAAGACAACAGAGTCCTGTGGCACATTTAAAGACTAACATTTATTTATCGCATGAGCTTTCGTGGGAGAAAATCCCACTTTGTCTGACGAAGTGGGATTCTCCCACGAAAGCTCATGCGATAAATAAATCTGTTAGTCTTTAAAAGTGCCACAGGACTCTGTTGTCTTTCTACAATAGACTAACACGGCTACCCCTTTGGAATTTTACTGACAGTATTGTACAGATTCTTCTTATATAAACACAAGCTTTAGTTTCCAAAACTCTGCCAGTGCCAGGCTAGTTCTGGAACATAATGTAACATCTTGCATTAAGGGAGTTTGCTGCTTTATTTTAGTAGAGGTGATACAGGAGTACTTTGTGCAAACCCTGAAGTTTCTTAAGAATAAAGAAGAGATTCTGTTAAATTTTCTAATGTTAAGTGACCTTTTGAAAATGATGTGATGCTGCTTGAGTGAACATTTTTTATAATTCTAGAAGACAGATGAGAAGCCACCAGAATGCTTATTAATCATAACTGATCAGGTATCATAACTGATGCCTGAAATAGTTACACTGTCCATGTACTCTTAATGTATTTGCATAAATAAGATTTTTCATTTTCAGGTATGAAATGGTGGCTCAGTGAATTTTAAAGCACTTAATGCCATAGATGTCTGTAAAAGATTGTAGAAAAACTACTTGTCAAAACAAGAACACTAATGTCTAATTTTGGAAAAACTTTAGATGGATTTAAACTTGAAAATGATTGACTAAAGAGGTATTTTTTTTATGTTGTCAACCATAAAAAAAAAATCAGCATTAGCATTGAGGACAGTATCTTTGGGTAGTCAGTAACATGTAAAAAGACATGTTTATATCCCCTTCTTTCAGTATGAGATGGTACGGCTGTACACTAAAATTCACAGCTGCATAATTATGCAAACTGCATAATGCCTCATTTTAACAGCAGTGCCATAGAAGGCAGGAGGTGGGAAATGTTGCAGAAGACTACTTGTATTAATTCTTTTTTTGTAAATGGCTGTTAAAATAGTACATTGCTTTCTGTGAAATGCATGTAGCTGGTACTGCTGGGCTGTTATAATTGGCTTTTGACTAAACAGGAATGTCACTATTCTTCAGAACTAAATTGTTGTATAAGAAATTGCATATATTGAAGTGAACTGTCACTTCATTCACATGAAACACTTCTGTTTGTTCTAAGATTGTGTACAATATGCTAAAAAATATAGAAATTGACTTCCAGCTTTAAATTGCATACTTGTTTGCACATTTGCTTTGCACTAGAAGTGCATGCTCATACAAATATACGGTATGTAGCTGCTTGGCTAGCCATGTGTGTGCGCATATCCTAGGCTTGCTTGAAAATAGTTCTCCATTCAAAACATTTTTTTTAACATTATAAAATACAAGGGCAACAAGCCAGCTTAGTAAATATCAGACTTTATTGCATTTTTTTTTTAAAAAAAAGCTAATTTAAGATACTGTTGAAAATGAGTTCAAATCAACATGACTTCTGTAATGATCATTTGTTTCACTTCAGATACAGTGCTCTATTTTGATAAGTAGAATAAATTTGTTGAAGTCACTCCTGTCTCTGACTGAAAGTTTCAGTATGCAAGTAGTTAAATATTATGTGGCTTTTAATTGTGGTTTTGCTCAGAGCTCTCTGGATAGCACTACCTTTATCAACATCTCTGTTTTTAGAGTTGTATCTGTCTGTGTGCTTCACTAACAATTTTTGCTACCTTTTCCATTAAATTGCCAAATCAGTAGAGCTTTGTAAGTGAATGGATTGTCTTGCTATCACCAAGAGCAACTATTAAATTCCACAGGAGAATCGTTATTACTTGCGGAGACAAACAAGCAAGATAGAACCTGGCTTAAATTTTAGATCACAACTTGAGTTTGCAGTTTACTTAGGAAAAAAACCTTTTTATTTAAAAACTAAGCTGTTTTGATTAGGAAACAAATAGACACAATCCTAAAATGTCAGTTTCTAAAGTCACTTTTCAGAATATGAAAAGTTGTTACTGCCTTTTCTACAAGATCTTTTTACTCTACTTAGCATTGAAATTGTTTGCCCTTTCCTAATATTCTTTTCAGAATTGTATATAAATAGTCAAATAGATTAGAAGTGAAGCCTCCTTTAGACATGGGACTTCTCTTATATAGTTGGTTTAGGTAGCGAACTTCATTTAAAAAGTAAACTCAAATATTCTTGCTTTGAGCATAAAATATTAAGTTTACTTTTTCTCTTCTTACATAGTGAAATATATTTATCTGTGATAAAGATTAGTTTTGATTTTTGTTTGATCACTTTTCTGTAGTTTGTATATGTATATAAAAATAGTATAATTCCATCTGCCTATTGTTTCAGACAGCTGTTAGTCACTTTTTATGCCATATTTATTCTCTCTTCTGTGGAAGATCCTTTCCCAGACCAAAGTTCAGACTTTAAAATTAGTGCAGCATTTCTTTAAAATTGGAGCAAACCTGAAGATTGTCTATGCATATATATTCTCTTGTACTTTGCAAGATGCACCTATATATCAGGAAACCTGCTAAATAATATTTGTTCAGCTTATATCTGTGTTGAATTCTGGGTCTATCTGAAAGGCCTCTGTGAGCTACGGTTTTCTTAATCACCAAAATGCCTCTGGTGTGTTGATGAAAAACATATTAAAGATTTAGAGGCAGATCTTGTACCCAAATCCGAAGGAGAACTAGATTCTTAAATCTCTGAGTGGGGATCTGATTCAAGTTGTTTGACTTAGTACCTTTGCATAGTTACTGCCACACAATACAAACTTTCCAGTGTCTTGCTATTTCAGTGTTGTATGTTGGAAACAAATATACAACTTAAGCCTTTTCAGCATGATTAGAATTTTTTAAAATATAATTTATATTTGTAGCCTTATACAGAATGAAGCAGAACTTTTGGGAAAAAAATCATTATTTAGTGACTTACCATAGCCCCTGCGAATCAGTTCCAAACTCTAGTGGGATTGTGTGCTAGTAATGATGTACCGTTACGATGCTAGAGTTGTGTTAGGGGGAAGCAACGCAGTGAAGGGCTGGATGTTGTGGGACCTGAAAAATAAGTAAAGTTAGTCTTGTCTTATGTTTTTGCTGTCTGAGCACATATTAAATTTGATAAACATTTTGTGCAGAATATTTTCTTGCTGCTCTTTCTTAAAATATTTTATATATAAACCTGCATAAAAAATTGATATTAATTTTAAACATGTTCTACTAATACTCTTCCTCTTAAGAGGCGTTGGTTAATTGTTTCCTGTTTTTGTACAAGAGCTATAATGGAGGCACATTTTAAAACACTTCCAAAATGTACAGAAGTGCAACAATAGCTGTAACCTTAGAGAGCAAGGTCACACCCAGGCCCATTTCCTGTTTTGTTCTTGGGGAAACCAAAGTTTTCACTAAATGCTGGATAAAACTAAGGAATCATATTTACTGCAGATGGTGGTGGTTAAGTATAATATAATTTGAAGATTATATCTACATTGTTAAACTATACAATTTAGGATTTTGTTTTCCTTCTAAACTAGTTTTTTAATCTGTTAATTCCTTTGTGTATATACAGCACTTAAATAGTCTGGCTTTTCTTTATTTCTTGATTAATATATTGGGAAGTTCCAATAATGTAGAACTACAGCTCTCAAATCTACATAGTTTTTAATCAAGTTTTTGGAGGATAAGAAGGAAAGGAGGTGTGCTTGTGTGTGGTAGGTGAAGACACAAGTGTCGGAGGCCCTTATAGCTGGTACCATGTCTTTCTTCTCTTTGCTTCAGCAGTGTAAGCTTTAGGTTTGCAGAGCCTAAAAAACAAAACAGTAAACAAAAACACACTTTTGCAATAAAGTACAAATACAATTAAAAATACAAAAAGTACCCCCAAACTAACCTTCTTCAATGTCTTGAATGTGGCAGTCTTGTTTTCCAAAAGCCTCTGGGCAGTGGAAGTACATCAGGGCAGTGTAATTCTATGAAGTGCTGTGACTTTAATTTAGCAGAGAATAGCTGTGTGGCACTCAAATATAGTAATAGAAGTCATTAAATATCTGATCCTCTTTAATACACAATATTTGTTGTGTTTTGAAGTGTTAAAGAGCTTTTGAAGGACCAGAGAAAACAGTTCTAACCCCACAAAATGATTATTTTGTAGTATGAATTTGTATAGCTATTCTAGATCACATCAGGATATTTACTTTAAACAGCTCCTAACCCACCCAGAGATTGTGGTTTCTGTAGGCTTTGGCCATTCAGTTGTTCTATATAACTTCTCAAATAAAATCAGGAAAGCTAACTAAGACTTCAAAAATTTTAAGATTTGTTACAACTTTTTAGCCTTTTTGATCAACTTTTTAAGAGTGTTAAGATTGAAAGAAGATCAGAATATAGATATAGATTCTGACGTGGTGAGTAAGTGATCTTTCATATTTTGTGATTTTTAAGGAGTCAAAAATGTCTATGCAAATACTGCTTAGATCATGCATAGTTTCACTGAGCTAGGAAGTATTTCACCATTGTGCTGCAGCACATCCTGAATATGTAAACAACTCCACTATTTATTCTGAGTTGCTGCTTTGCAGTAGTGACTTTCCTTCCGTTGCCTTCCCAGAGAACAGAAACATACTTGCCTTGCCCAATTTAAAGGAAAGTTTATAAGAGATAAGCATATAAACTACCATTTCACTGTAACATTAATCTTATCAAAATCAAACTGGTATGAAGAATGTTCAGGGGCTGTTTGAGTGGAATAGCTACTCACAGGGCACTGTATGGATGCAAGAGCTGGTATTGTGAATGGACTCCATTGACACAAGGGCCATAGTGAGGACGTGCAACAGTGGTTTTATTACAGTGGTGGCTGTATGCAGTCGTGACTTGTGTTGAAAAAATTCTATAGTGTAGAAAAGGCCTTAGAATCATATTTTACCACATGGATAGTTTTTTGGGAAATAAGTTTGAATACCCCTAGCAGAATCCTGCTTCTTTTATAATCTCATTAGTCTCTGCGTACATAGTACAAGAGTAACAAAACTTAGAGAATATCAAAATATGTTTAACTTTAGATCATTAGTTGTATTTACATTTCTCTAGTAGTTTTAAGTGAAAACTTTTTGAAATTATTTTAAAACTACTGCAAGATGAAAAGAGACAAAGCTTAAAACTGGAATAATCAATTAGTTGAAAATAGAAACTGTTACTCATTAGTTCCAATATCTTAGTTAATTTGTACAAAGATACTAATTTGAAGCCGTCACGCTAGTTGAGAGGTAAATCAATGTCGAAACATTGATATGGTCCTTCAGAAGAATGTCATGACCTTGCAAACATTGGAACATAGTTACAATAGCTTAAGTTTGTTGCATTGGTTTATAATAGCGTGATTTTTAAAACAGTTTAGTTAAATTGGTGCAAACAGTTGCACACTCTTGTTTTGATTTAATATAAGCCAGTTAGGAATTGGATTAAGCCAAACTGAAAAAAAGTGACTCTTTAACCAAAGTAAGTGTGCTCACATGTTTACGCTGGTTTAACCAAGTTTAAAAACAGATTTAAGTTAAACCAATACAACTTTCTAATGTAGGCAAAGCCTTAGAGCAAGTCTGTACTTTAAAACGCTGCATCAGTTCATCTGTGCCACTGCAGTGCTATAATGAAGACACTCTACGCTAATGGGAGACAGGTTTCCCATTGGTGTAGTTATTCATTTCCCTAAGAGGCTACACCTATGTTGATGGGAGAAGTGTTCCTGCCAACGTAGTGCTGTCTACATTGCTCAGGCATGTAGATTTTTCACACCCGAGTGACATAGTAAGACCGACACAGGTCTGTAGTTTAGATCTGATGTTTAATTAATGACATCTAGCTTAATATTCTATGTGACTTCAAATATGAAGTATAGAATGTGCTCTCAACCTCTTTATACTTCTGTATAACAATAGTTCACTTGTGAAGTGCAGACATTATTATTGAAACTTGTCTTTCAGAATAGCATCCTTATTTTTACCTGCACAGAAAAGGTGCCTGCCAGTAGCTATCTGGCTGACAAAAATGTGCTTAAAGTTTAATGAACGGTTCAGCCAGTCTGAGTATAATTTAGTATATTGCTAATATTTACAATGAACTATTGATACTCGTGGCACATCATAAAAGAAGAACCGATTTCCTGCCCCAAAGAACTTGCATTCAGTTACAGGGACACAGTCAGTTTAAATAGATCTTGAAGAAATGTTTTAATCTACTCTTAAAAGTAGCACATATGATTATTAGAACTGAAACATTAGCCAAATATCTTTTTTAGTTTGTGCATTTGACAGTATTTTGTATCTGTTTAGCTATTTTCTCTTTTCTTTTGTGTAGGTTCAGGTTTCTGGAACAAGGGAGGGGAAACATTTGAACTAGGAAAATTTTATAGTAAAACCACCAATTGACAGTGGGACTCTGACGCAGGTATAGTATCTGATAATATTTGCATTTAACTTTTCTTTAAAGTTGCTTAGGATGGGAAAATCTAAAGCACTTGAAAAATAAAATAGGTATTAATACACTCAGGGCCAGTCTTCACTGACAGTGGCAAATTTACCGCCTTTAGTTCGAATTTCCTGATCGACTGATTGGGTCTGTGAAGACTCCCCTCAGCTGATCAGGAAGTTCATCTCTAAACACCCATCCCAGCAACTGGGTTAGTGCTAAGTTGAAGGGGAGGCCTCTCCCTTTGACTCAGTGCAGTGGACATGCCGGGAGCAGGGAGGTTGGAACACAGATATTCAAGTTGTTTTAAGTGACTTGCGTATTTCTGTTCGACTGCCACCAAAAAGGGCAGGCAGTGTAGACCTGCCCAGAGCTTCTAGTACATGTTCATATCAGGGATGGAGAAGTGGGAGTGGAATCTCATAACTATGGTAACTGCTTCAAACTTGTCAAAGGGCACTTTAGTGTCCTTTCCTAAGAACATTCTGATATGCATTCATTTGTTTGTAAACTACTTTAAGCCAGGACTTCCTATTCTTAGTTTGTAAAGCACTGTGCTCACTCTTAGGTTATAACTCCATTTTATCCCTAACACAATCACACTCGCACTAACTTCTAACTCTTAAATAGTGCTTTATGCTTGGGCTAGCTTGCCTACGTGTGTGTCATGGCGGGGAGGTGATGCTGTTAATGCAATGAGGATGCAGCAGATCAAGTTATGACTCAGCAGCAGCTAATCTAATCACTCTGTGCTGCTAATGAAATAACTCTGTAACCCCAGTGTTGTTTTTGAGATGTGGTTACTGTCTGTTCAGATAGGATAGCTCGAATGCAGTAATTCAGCTGTTTCAGTGAAGACAAGTCCTTCAAGGCCATATGAAATGCCCACAGTTTTCTAGTAGAACAGGTGTGTCATCAGGTGAGATTGAAGGATGTGATAGCACTGAATATAGTGTCCTTTTAGAAAATTTAGAGTAAGGGATGGGGAATGACAGCTATATTTGCTGCTTTATCAGACTTTTTTGCACCAGAATTTTCTTTATATGGCTGATTATATTAATCAATGTAATAAATTAGGTGACTATTGGTCAGTCTTCCATTTTTAAATAATGTACTTATAGTAATCAGACATAGCTGATTTTTATCCAGAAAAGATGTTGGTCATTTCTTCCCTGTAAAAAACATGGGTTCTATGCCTAAGTGTTTTAGATAAGATACTTGATACGTTTACTTAATTGGCCACATTTGTCTTTAATATTTGGAACCATCTAAATCTGTCCCTCCGTGGTAACAGTATTTTTACCTAGTGCTTCACAAACCCAGTCTTATCCTAAAAAACATTCTGATGTCAGCAAATCTGTGTTTATTTTGTCTAAGGAAGGGGTTTTATTTCTCTGTGGGCAGGTTGGATTGAGGGCTCTTGAGTCAACAATCGTGGTGATGCTGGCTGAGGTAGAGAAGTGATTTGGGGAAGCTAGTAAACAAATTATACAAGCAAAATTTTAAAAGATGCAAAACTTGCTAATTTATGTCATCTACTAATGTTTGTCTGCCCTGTCTGTTTAGATTGCAGTCTCTGCAGGTAGGACTGCTTACCTGTTCAAGATGTATAATGTTTAAGTACAATGAGGCCCTGATCCTGATTAAGGCCTCTAAGAGATGCTGTCACAATACTAATAATTTTGCTGGTGAAAACAGACACATTAAGTTAATTCACCAAGTGGAAGATCAGAATCTCAGTTACTAGCTCCGTATTCTGTGCATTGACTATTAAACAGCCTTCACCTCTAATAAAAATATCCTTCTATGAATATGTCTTGTGCAGACTTCTGCATTAAAGCAGTATTTAGTGTAAAAGTAGGGCCTACAGCAGTGACACCACTTATTATTGGCAAATTGGGTTGAAGAGGCTGAAACTCCTAAACGCAAGTCTACAAGTGAAAAATAAAGCTAAAAATCTACATGTATTCATTAATAGATCTTTTTAAGTTGCATCTGGTGTTTCTGTTCACAATTGTTTTGTAAACTGTCCATGATATACAATGCTGCTGATGGCAACATGTAACTTAGCTCACCCATAATCTCTCTCAGACAAGCCTGTTATGGAGCATAAAGTTATCTTGTGTTTAGTGCTTGGAAATGGAGTCTAGACAGTGGAAATTAATTTCTCTCTTTTTAAATTGGCAGATTTTCTTTGTTGTGTAACAGTGAGCGAGAAACAGGTTCAAGAGGATGAGTGAACTGGAACAATTACGGCAAGAAGCGGAGCAGCTGCGGAATCAAATCAGGGTAAGAATTGCTAGTTCTGCAGCTCTAATCTTTCAGAGGAAAAACCTGCTGGACAAAATGTTTAAATCATGCAACATTTTAAATCTTTTCACAGAGGATAGAGTAAATAAAATGCTCAAGAAGCTTGAAACGCCATCCCTCTTTTCTTAATGTCACGTCTAATATTGTAGTTTAGTATGATAGAGTATTGCCCAGTAGTTTGGAGACCTGTGGTACAGAGTTAAGTAACTTCCAATACCCAGGAACAAGAAGAATGAGGACGACACTAATAAAGAAAACTTAACCTTTTTGGACCATGACATGGGAATCATGTTCCAAAGGGGTAGCCGTGTTAGTCTATTGTAGAAAGACAACAGAGTCCTGTGGCACTTTTAAAGACTAACAGATTTATTTATCGCATGAGCTTTCATGGGAGAAAATCCCACTTTGTCAGACGCTTTGAAGATAGGAAAGTTACAGAGTGGGAGGAAATTAAATGCAGGGGAGTGTATGACATAGCATCAGGTCAGGCTGTAACAGGAAATCAAAATAGGTGTTAGGATTCAAAACACTGGGGAACAGCACAGAGAGGAGGGGGAGGTCAAATTACTTGTTGTAATGCGAGAAAAATCCATAGTCCCTGTTTAACCCCAAGACAACTGAGTCAAATTTGCATATAAGTTTGAATTTGCATATAAGTTCTTCAAAGAGAGACTGCAGAACTCGAACTTATATGCAAATTTGACTCAGTTGTCTTGGGGTTAAACAGGGACTATGGATTTTTCTCACATTACAACAAGTGATTTGACCTCCCCCTCCTCTATGTAGGCTTCTGGGCTGCCCGTGAAGCTCGGAACAGCCGGGCCTAACGGCCACGGAGTCCAGATACCGCCCTTGCGTCAGGGCAATCAGGCCTAGCGGCCACAGAGTCCATACACCACCCTTGGGCCAGGGCAATCAGGCCTAGCGGCCACAGAGTCCATACACCGCCCTTGGGCCAGGGCAATCAGGCCTAGCGGCCACAGAGTCCATACACCGCCCTTGGGCCAGGGCAATCAGGCCCACGGGCCTCCGAGGGCAGTGCCCGGGTAGGGGGGCTCAGGCCCTCCCGCTCCACTGAGCCCCAGCCCAGGGCCCTATGGGTGTCCAGGGTTGCGGCTCTCTGCCAGCGGGGATCCGCCAAAACATGCTGGCTCCGCCCCTGACCCTGTGACACAGGCCCCTGGGCTACTTCCTACCCAGGTGACTGATGATCCTCTTGCATGGTCCTGGTCCGAGGCTCTTTCGGGGCTTCCCGGGTTACCGTCCGCAGGTGGGTCTCTGGGCTCCAGTCACGAGATGGCCGCTCCTGGTATCCCCACACCACATCAGCGTCTCCCTCTTGGGCTGCCTGGCGCTCCTTCCCTTTCTCGGCAGGAGCTTTGAGTGGAGGTCCTCCCTCCTTGCCAGTCAGCCCCGACTGAGCTGAGCTGCTCTCTTTTATGCAGGGAGAGCAGTCTGAGCATGCCCAGCAGGGCTCAAAGGGCGGGGCCTCCCCCCCCCCCACCCACCCACAGTGTTTGTTGGGCTTCTTCAGTGGGGGGTGGAGCCTCCACACACCCCCACCCCCTCACAGGCCTCTTCAGCTGTTGCAACTAAACAATCAACTTAATTGCTCATCTTAAATATCCAGTGTGTTTCTTCTTGTGAGTGGAAGGGTTCCTGAATATTATAGGATTTGTTGCTTTGGTTTTTTTAAACTGTTTCTGATTCAAGATTTCAACATCTGATAAATATTTCTACTGTTTAGAACCTTTGTAAGAAACTGGTTGAGGTGACTTAATAAGCTCCTGAGCTTGTTTTGGGGAAGAAAACAATTATGTCAGTGGTTCCCAACCCATGGTCCATGAGGGTACTGCAGGTGGTCTGGAGAGAGGGGATAAGATAATGTAAAAAAAAATTAATCCTGTGTACCTCTTATATATCATGTTATTATTCACAGTGCAATTTGCTTCATAAACATTCTTGTGTAATAGCTGTGTTTTTAATACCCTTGATATACAAGTTTGACTCCCATCAGCCATGGGCTATGTTAAAAATGTTTAAATGGGCTTGCTTACATGGTGGTCCACAAAAGCATTTGATGATTTTGTATTGGTCTGCATAAAGGAAAAGGTTGGGAACTGCTGAATTACGGGCAGCTTACCTTACTTTGTTTTGTATTTGAAGTGGGAGGTCAAAATATACAAACAACATTAAAAGAACAGTATTAAGGTTACAAAGTCAACAACTATTAAGCTAGGAAATTGCCAGAAACAAGGTTGCTTTGTGTGCATGTACTGATTGATTACATGACCACTTACTTTTTTTCTCCCCCCCCCATGTCCACCCTTACCTGCCTCTTTCAGTCCACAGGCCTTCCTTGTCCTGGAAATGAATCAGGGTTGTATAGTGAAAGGGACTGTCTGTGCTATATCCACTGTATTTGTTGCAGAAGTTGGACAGTATCTTGTCATAAGGCTGGGGTTGCTGGAAGATAGGGTGCTTAATGCAGTTTCAGGCTGCCCCAGAGAACTGGATTTTCTCCCTGCTTTTGCTACAGAATTCCTATCTAGGGCTAGCCTTAGGGAAAATAGCATCCTTGGCAAACTTTTATTTTGGCACTCCTAGCCTCCACTGTAAGGCTGGCTGGCCTTGGGCCCTACTGCTGTCTGGGCTAGGTATGTGGTGTTTGTGAGCAAAGTGGGCAGCATTTCTTCCTGGGGTGATGCTTGCCACAGGGACAGAGTTCACTTACTAGCTGGTGGCAAGGAGGAATCGCCAGGGCTGAGGATAGTTCTGAGCGGGGAGAGGAAGAGCCTGCTGGCTTGTAAATTGCAGAGGCAGGACTAGGAGCTGGGCTGGGAAACCAGGTGGGGTGGCGAGCAAGGGGCCTCTGCTTGGGAACAGGGAGGCAGGCATGCTGGGCCTCACCCTGCAGGCAGCGAGAGGGAGCCCAAGCCTCTTGACCCTGGCACCCTGGGCAGATGCCCATGTTGCCCATCTCTAAGGCTGGCTCTGATCCTGATCCTCTGATGTTGGACTAGTCACTGAAATCGGATAGTCACAGGTGATGACTAGGTACCTAAAGTGAGACCTTGGAGTCTGTTTTACAGAGGTGCAGAGACTCACAGTTGCAACTGAAATCATTGGGAACTGTGCTTTGAACAAACAAAGTGCTGTCAATGCTATGTTCTCTGAAAAGTCTGGTCCTATGCCTCATATTGGGCACCTGAAAACAGTGTGTACTTTAACCTTAATCTGCGCTTGGCTCAGCTCCCCATGTGTAAAATGGGCTAGCACCTTCTTACCTTATGTGGGATTTAAAAAAAAATCATTGTAGTGATGAGCACTATAGGAAAAATCCACAAGGAAATTGATCATTATGCCTTCAGAATAAGGTTTGAATAGCATGGAGTAAGACGTGGGGCACAAAGAACAATGAGGAGAAAACAAAATATTGAATTGCTTGCTCATTCGTTGAGCACTATCCATCCTGTGCACTGAATGAGGTGGGGTGCTGTGGAAGAAGTAGTGTGTGATATGTAGTTGTAGACTGTAGCAAAGTAATGCATGCACATGTGGGGTTCTCCTCATTGAGGTATATGTGGGTGAGTTACTATACTGATACAAAGCACATGTTTACTGATATAAGCTGCATCTACACTAGAAATACTTTCTTAGTATAGCTATACCAGTGTATTGTACTTACAAAGTGCTCCTAGTTTGGATGTAGTTTATACCAGTAAAAGTGTGTTTTTGCCAAGATATTGTATTCCAGGCTCTCTCACCTCTCCTTCCACCTCCCTACCCCAAATGAAATAAGCCTATACTAGCAAAAGCTCAGTTTTTCCAGTATAACTGTCTACACCATAGGCATCTCCCAGTACAGCTACACAGGAGTCCTGGCCCTCTGCTTGTTTTACTTGTTTTGTTTTCATCCTTGCCAGCTTTGTGCCCCCTTCCCACCCCCACCCCCCCTTATCTTACTCAGCCCCTGTTTTGTATCCTTACCAGAATACTGCAGAAAGGGCTATTCTACCGTGTCTTTGGATTTGCCACATAGCCCTTGACAGATAGGCACAGTAGTCCAGCATCAAAATAAGAGGCAGTCCCACAAGATCAAAAAGAGCTTGACTTGGAACTTGTCTAGGTATAAATTGCATGTAAGCAAACAAGACAGCTGTTTTCTGTTACTTCAGATTTCTTGTACACTATGGAACAATGAACTAAGGTTTCTTACATACTTTATTTTAAACAACAAAGTTTTGTTTTCCAACAGAGATTTTGGAAAAGTCTTGGTGTAAACTAATTCTTCTGAAGGTAACTTTTTCAGTTGATGTACAATCTAATAGTGTTCCAATGCCATATTAATTATCAATATCTTTGTTTCAGGATGCCAGAAAAGCATGTAGTGATACAACTCTTGCTCAGGTATATAATTTTTTTTTTTTTATATTGGGAACTAACCCCTGTGCGGCAGTAGGTTTCTTGAGTGATTATAATGTGCTTGCTTGCTATGATGCCTTTAAAAAAAAAAAAAAAAAAAAAAAGTGCAACAACCCTGGAAGTACACTGCTTAGTGCACTATTTACAGTTGTGAAATTAAAGCAATAATTCCAGGGAGAGAGAGAGAGAAATGGCCTTTATAGGCATTATTTGCAGATAGTCAGAAAGCTTTGAAGCCTCAGACACCTAAATACTACAGTGATACGAACATCAGGACATACCTTGGATATATATCTTAATTATACATTTATATAAATATACATATTTTTCTTAATTCACTTTTTAAATATTTCATGAAACTATATGGCACAGCAGTCTGGCTTGGTGAGTTGCTCCCCCTTCCCTGTGTGTAAACGGTTCATTGTGTTTGGAAACTGAAGTTTTTTCATTTAAAGTCCAGCTCTGGTATTTTAGGTTGCAGTTGCCAGGCTGCTGAAAAAAGTGACACCAAATGATCCATTTCTTTTGGGGCTATTGTTCTGAGTCTGTGAATTGTCAACTTCCATAAATCTTCACTATAAAAATAAAGTTCATACCTAATACATACAGAAACTTATTTACAGAATGTCTGAAACATTTAGAGCGGAGACCATCATTAAGTTCACTGATACCCTGATTTTTGGCGAACCTTTTTGACTGGCTGCAATACCACATCATTGTGCACTCTTTCTATGGAAATGATAGACCCTGTTATATGTCCAAATTCTAAGGGTGCAGAATATTGACACTCTCAGCAATTTAAGAGTAGTACATGTTTATGACAATCTCTGGGATACAGAATAATTGGTTTGTGTTTTTCCTGCTCAGATCACCACAAGTTTGGACTCAGTGGGTCGAATCCAAATGCGAACAAGACGTACACTGAGAGGTCACTTAGCTAAAATTTATGCTATGCACTGGGGATCTGATTCAAGGTTTGTACAAGTATTTCTTGAATTTGGAGGCAAAAGGACCCCTTTTTTAACTTTTGAAAGAACTGTGGTCTTTCTAAAGAGACAAGCTGGATGAGGTGGTATCATTTTGTTGGGCCAACTTCTGTTGGTGAAAGAAACAAGCTTTCAAGCTTACTCAGAACTCTTCTTCAGGTCTGGGAAAGGTACTTAGAGAGCTTGCCTTCAGGTACAAGGCTAAATTGGCACAGCTGCACTCCTGTAGCACTTCTGTGAAGATAGTGTTACACCAAAGACATAGCTTCTCTTGGCTGAGTAGTTAGCTGCTGCCTCTCGTGGATGTGGATTATATTGATGGGAGAAGCTCTCCTGTTGACATAGCACTGTCTGCACCAGAAGTTAGATTGGTATAACTGTCACTCAGGGGTATGGATTTTTCACACCCCTGTGAGTAGTACTTTTACCAATATAAGTCTGCAGTGTAGGCCTAGCCAGAGTGTCTCAGCTAAATACAAGGTGGATCAGATGGTTAAATATGAGGAATTATACCATACTGTAAGGGTTCAAAATAAAGATGGCAGATAACATCCCTGCAGTTGTAAGACAAAGGAGGATTTGTGGTTATAGATTGTTGCAATGAACCATAAATCCAGTGTTTTTATTGAGCTTAAGTCACTTACAAGAAAATCTAAATATCTTGGAGGTCACTCAAGGGATGTCTACACTATAGTTAAAAACTCATGGCTGATCCGTGCTAGCTGACTTGGTTTCATCGGGCTTGGGCTAAAGGGCTGTTTAATTGCATTGTAAACATGGCCACGCCCAAAAGTCTAAACTATAATTAAACTGCTCCTTCACCTGAATCAATTGTCATGGGCCTGCCCAGGGTGTTTAATTGCAGTGTAGACATACTTTCAGTTTTCAGACACCCTGCAGGGTCATGCATCATAGAAAATTTTTGAGATTTTTTTTTTGTACTTCTGCCTGCCTTTTTAAAACCAGTTACGATCATACAGAAATAATGAAAAAGGAAATCACTTCTTCAGTAGGATAGGTGCTTTCAGACTGTCTATTACAGATTCTTCAAATTGGCGATCAGGGTATATGATGGCACTTAATTTTAGAATTCTTTGTTTTGCATTTTCCCTAAAGCTGTGGAGATCATGTAGCTTAAAACGGTTGATTTACTGACAGGACACTGAAAGGACATGAAATAACTATTTTTCAGTGAATTAAAATGTCTTTTGTAAATCACAATAAATGTAGTCTGCTGTATTGTGCTGATGCTAATTTAGTATAGTGCTGATTATTAGCATAAGAAATTCATCAAAAGAATTAACAGATAACCCAAATGAGAGAGAAATACATGCATACTGTGTTAGATTGATTCATTGGAAGTTTTTATCAAAAACCATTCAAAATGTCTACAGTACTCCCACTACTGCCAAAAGGTACATTTAAGTGAAGAACACAGATGTGGCTTGTTCATTAGTTCTGATGGAACAAAAAGATGACTCTGGAAGGCTTCTATAATAAAAAATAGCTCCTTCCAAAATTTTTTGAACAATCAACAGCCATCTCAAGGTGGGCATTCCAGAGGCTAATTGTACCTGATGATAATGATGTGTTCTGGCTTGTCTAGTCCAGGAGTACCTACACTGCATTTATGATACTAAAACATTGAGTCTGAAGGATTCCAACATCCAGTAGGGAGAGGCTATAAAATTTGTAAATAAGTTGAGCAGTTTTAAATGTCACTTATTCTTGCCTGTTTCCATAGTAAAAATTTATCCATGGATGCAGGTAAAAGATTTTTTTTCTACGCAACACATTGTTCTTTACAGCTCTCCGACAACTTTTGGCCCTAGAAAGTTTAAAAATAGACAAAAGGAGAAAATGAAAAGGCTTTTCTGAAGCTGTCATTCATGCATGGCTCTTCTCTATTTTGAAGTTAAGTATGTTAATGTTTCTGTTTTGTGGTTATCTTTAGGTTACTAGTCAGCGCTTCCCAAGATGGAAAATTAATTATTTGGGATAGTTATACAACAAATAAGGTAAAGATGTTTATAATCCATACTGGTAATCCGTGCACAAGTGACGTTTGTTTTTTCTTTCTTTTAGTTGTATTGGTTCCTTCACTTTTTCCTGTTTAAGTCCTAACTAGCTTGCTTTCATTTTATCTTAATGGCCAGCTTTTTATTCAAGTTGCATTCTATATGTTGAGCCTTTGCTTTTATTCACTGTAGCTTGCCTGCTCAGTGAACAGAACATTGAGTGTTTTTATAACCCGTTGTTAGCTTTCTTCGAGATGACTGGGAGGGTGTGCTGCAGAAGTAACATGGCTAGCATGGAGTCACTTGGAGGCTTAGCGGTGTACCTGATTTTCATTGGCCAAACCATTTCTTTGGGGGATGTGGGACGGGGAGGAAAGAAATTACTTATTACTGTTGTTTTGCCCTTGTCCCCACCCTGTTTGTGCTGTTGCTTTTGTGGTACATGCTTTGCTATTCTGTTGCAGAAGCAAACAACCACAGGGTTTGATCTTTATTAGGCGAGCCTCCCATTATCTTAATAGCATCTGCTTCAATGCTAAAGCGGTATTTCAGATAACTACACTCAGCAGATTGGCTATGGTTGAGTGTGACTGCCAAATATATTGCAGAGGGGTAGCCGTGTTTGTTTTGCCTAATACATGATGTAGTTCTAATATGCATTCTCTCTCTCTAGATGCATGCCATTCCTTTGAGATCTTCCTGGGTGATGACCTGTGCCTATGCTCCTTCCGGCAACTATGTCGCTTGTGGTGGATTGGACAACATCTGTTCCATATACAACTTGAAAACTAGAGAGGGCAATGTGAGAGTGAGCAGAGAGTTACCAGGGCATACAGGTCAGCTGCATTTTTTGTTTCCATTTATTTTTCTTTACTTTTTAGTAAAGTGAAATAGTCCCTAGGATGTGCTGTTCACAGCATGCCCTCAAGTGAAAACAAGTGTTAACAGTTTGCAGAATGGAATATAGTCCAATTTTGGTTTTGATCTTCTTTTAAGAATCACTTTGCGTTTGTCACTAATGTTTTGTCAGTCTTGCTGCTAAATTCTGTGTTTATTTAGTTCTGCCAATGAAACATTACCAGTGGCAATCTGTGCAAATGGAGCAGTACATATTCCTGTGAATTTGGCTTCTGACCCATAATTTTTAAAATAAAAGTAGCATCAAGTGGTGCTTATTTTGTGACATACTAAGAAGGATTTTGGATAACTTTTATTGCTGCAGTGGGGTATGAAATTAACATATGCCATTTTGTTTCTAGGATACTTATCTTGCTGTCGTTTTTTAGATGACAACCAAATTGTTACAAGTTCAGGGGACACAACCTGGTGAGTTTTGGGGGTCGAGCAGTTGGTGGGGTTTTTTTATTTTGTTCTTTTTCAGTGCTTTGATTGTTTTTAAGCTAAGCTTGCAGATATCCCATTACATTGCTGAAATACATCTGTTTTATTTGCAGTGCTCTTTGGGACATTGAAACTGGTCAACAGACCACCACGTTCACTGGGCATAGTGGAGATGTGATGAGTCTATCTCTAAGTCCAGACATGAGGACTTTCGTTTCTGGTGCCTGTGATGCCTCCTCCAAGCTTTGGGATATTCGAGATGGAATGTGCAGGCAGTCTTTCACAGGGCATGTGTCAGATATTAACGCAGTTTGTGTAAGTGAGCATTTCTATTTACAAATAGAGGGTGAACATAGACAATGAGTGTAGCTGGAAGTTTTTTCAGTGATAGTCTGGTTTTCAAAACATGTTAACAAGATGGAGAGTTGTCATGTCTCTGGTTTGGCCATTTACAATGATTGTAGTTTCTTAGAATATGAGACTTTGATAACATGAGATCAACCACCTGCATCTAGTTCATGATTATTAATCATAATTTACATATTCTGTATTATATGGTTAAGAGATCTTGGAACAATTCAGACTATTTATTTAGTCTAAGTTGTCTGTCTTGTTTGTTGCTCCTTCTTTCTTTACTTTCTTGACCTGTTTCGTTCATATTGCTTCTCTTTATCTTTGAGTTGGATATCTCCATTTCACTAAGTATATGTACTAGAGCCCTGCACGGATACAAAAATGTGGGTCCGTATCTGATCCACATCCACCAGAATAAGCTTGCATCTGTCCTGCAATCTGCACTCTGTATTATATCTCTGTCTGCATCGATAGCCGTACCCTTAGCAGTAGTCCTGGGCTCTGCACTCAGCTGTTTGGTATCCAGCCTTCCTCCTCCACTTCATCAGGTGTTCTGCTTGGCCACAGCCAAACACCTGTTTGGTGGCGGCCCAGGGACTGGCCGGCCTGATCATCTGATTGGCAGCCCCAGAAGTCACAGGATCCGGGAATATTATGGAATTTGTGACTTCTGTGACCATCCATGTCTGATGTACAAGTCACAAAAAATGGTCTGTGGATATCTGTGGATTTTCAGGGTTCTGATATGTACGTCTTGTGCAGTGCCAGAGAGTTTTCTCTAGCAATACTCATAGAGGCGGCCACTCCTGTGCCTTGATATCCCTCATTGTCCGAGCTGAGTATAAAGTGGCAGAGCTGCCCCACCATTAATTCAGTTCCTTTTTACTGTTGGTCAGAGCAGTGTTTCTCAACCTTTAGTGGACCGGGGAACACATGACTGTATTAATCACTTTTTGTGGAACACCTGATGAAACTTTCTCAAAAAAATTGATATATACCAGCTGTAATGTTCATAATATCGGCATCCTATGCTTTCCTGTGAAAACGATTCAGGAAACCAAATTAAATACAATTTTATGAATATAACATGCATTTATTTCTAAAAATAGATCCATAATGATAAAGCACATAACTTAAAACTGAAAATATTACTCAAGTTTTAAGGGGAATTTTGGGCTTGCATGTTTGAAAAAATGTCATCTACTCATGGAGTAAGGTTTGTCAAAGAAAGTCTTACTGTGGAAGTTATGTCCAAATGGTTTCGATGCTGGCAGTAATAGCTGTAGGAAATTTGCTGTGGCTGGGGCATATTAAATCTCTCAAGCACACGTCGGCTCACCATGTTGCTCCTTCCCCTCTCTCCAGTCCACCTGACAAGAAGGAGTTTGGGTCAGTTGCGGAACATCTTCACTATGTCTTGCAGAAAACTAGTTGAGAAGCATTGGCTTAGACATACTGTCAGCTTGTTTGTTCTGAAAATGTGCTGTTAGTGGTTCTTGTTTTTTGCTTTCCTGGAACTCTTACTTTTTCATTAAGTATTGTTCTGCCTGTCAGTGGACTCTGGGCTCTGCCCGATATTGAAGGAGCCCATGGCTTCTCAAGCCTTGCTCCAGATGTCAAAACCAATACCCATGAATGATCCTTACTCTCATTCTGTGAAGCACATGGATGATGTCACATAAAGGGAACAGTTGTCTGATTTTCCTGGGCTCCAAGATGAAAACTAAGAAGCAAAGAGGAGAGCATCTCAGGTATAGCCTCATAGAGGCTGCCCTTTGCTCAGCATTAGAGACATCTAACTTTGATAGAGGGAATTCTTCAATCACTCCATCCAGGAGTGCGCTCTGGTCTGGTTCCAGATGATTTTAAATCTGACCACAAGATCATGAAGAAGATGGCTGCAACTCAGGGGATACACACAAAGCTTGTGGAGGGAATGGTTTAAAACATCAGCCTCAGACATTTTTGTATCCAATTATGGCAGAGAAAGTTTCAGTTCCTGTAAATGAGGCAGTTATGCAGTCTATGAATGCCTTGTTGCAAACTTATTACCCCTTATGCTATTGGCAAAACGCATGGGACACCAGTAATTTCCATTGCAGAGATGCGTGCATTCTTAACACCTCACACTAGGCTCCTTGGAAGTGGCAGCAATAAATGAAAGATGCTGTCGAGAAAGAGCAAAAGTGACTCCTAAAGAAAAGGATGCAAAAGAAAACCCCCTAACCATTTTTTGTAGGAAGACTTAAATCAGCTGTGCTGTTTACATCTACACAATGAATCATCAGACCTTTTGAGCATGTTATGGTTATTCAAATTGGGATACTAAGTCCAGATTCCTCCACAAACTGCCTGATGACCTCTGAGATGAGTTCCAGTCCCTCCTGGTGGAAGGTTGACTGATTTTTAGGCCTGCTCTAGGCTTCCTTGGACATGACTGACTGAGCTACCAGTCATGGTGATGGCAGTAACTATGCACCATTCATTATGGCTCCAGGCATTGGAGATTCCTGTAAAAATATAATAGACCACTAAAGATCTCACCTTCATCAGATGTCTTCGTTTTCTTGAAGATAGTTGAAGCATTGCATATATTAAAAGATTCTAGGTCAGTGTCAAAATCCTTGGATTTGTATACCGCAGGCCTGAAAAGAGCAAAGTCTCTATCTTGCTTTCAGTTGAGGTACCAGTGAGATATATTAATAGACAGGTGATTCAGTATAGTTGAAAGCATAAGTAGAGGCCTCTGACATCACTATTTCATTCAGGCAGTTGCATGCCTCAAAGCTGTTTGACTCCTCCATTGAGGTTGGCATCCTGACCATGCCAGATCTCAGAGAATCTCCCCTTCTTTGGGAGCAGATTGTCACAATTCCTAAATGTGTGGCAAGCAGTGATGGACCTCAGGCAAGTACATGTTAAGTATGGTGGAATCAGGATATACTCTGTATTCAAGTTGGAGCTGGGGAGGTCGAGGTTGGATATTAGGAGGGTGGTGAAGCATTGGAATGGGTTACCTAGGGAGGTCGTGGAATCTCCATCTTTGGAAACATTTAAGGCCTGGTTAGACAAAGTCCTGGCTGGGATGATTTAGTGGGAGTAGTCCTGCTTTTAGCAGGGGGTTGGACTAGATGACCTCATGAGGTCCCTTCCAACTCTAAGATTCTATGATTCTATGGTTACCTCATCATGTCGCCCTCCATTTGGTCCTCTCCCATTTGCCTTTCCTGTCCCTTTTCTGGGATCTAGCTCACAAGTCTATTCTAAGGCAAGAAATGCAGACTCTGTGTTCTTTGGGAGTCATAGACGTGGTCCCTCAATACTGGGGAAGGCGATTCTATTCCACTAATTCCTAATATGCAGAGAAAAGAGGGGAAGGTCTCCAGGCCATTTTGGACTTTTGGAATTTGAACAAATACATCAAGAAACTATGGTTCCATGTGGTTTCCCCCTTCAATTAGTATCATTCCATTAAATCTGGGAGATTGATATGCTGCCCTTGACATGAAGAATGCATATTTTCAGGTGGTGATCTGTCTTGGCCACAGAAGAATTCTAAGGTTCTTAGGAGTAGGAGACCTCTTCCAGTTCACAGTTCTACACTTTAGCCTGTCATTCAAGAAGTTCTTACCTGCCTCCCCTGTCCACCTCATCATCCTCTCCAAAAGATACCCTGGTTCCAGCCTTATCCACACCAGTGGTTTTCACCAAATGCATGGCAGAGCTATATGGTGGATGCCCTAGCAGTGGAGGATCTCTCTTGTAATCAAGTGGAGGGAAGTGTCTAATGAATGTTCCCATCGGCTTTCATGGTTAGGCCTGGAAGTGAACAAAGAAATCTTCACACCCTCCAGAGAATAGAATTTATTAGGGCAGTCCTGGATTCAACTCTAGCCAGGGTTTATCTGCAGCTACCAAGATTTTTAGGCATACAAGACATAGGTGTGTTCTTCAGAAACCACCCTCAAACTTGAGTGAGGAACTGCCTCAAGCTTCTGGGACATATGGTGGCATGCACTTATGTGACCCTCCCCCATGCCAAGCTACATCTCAGGAGGTTACTGATAAGGCTTAAGTCAGTGTCCGACCCTCAGATACATCACTTAGACAAACTAGAGTATATATGCTAAAGTACTGTTGTCTCTGGATTGGTGGATGAACCAAGACAGTCTTTGCAGGGGAATCCTGTTCTCCCTGTCTTTCGTCTATGATGTTGGGTTGGGACATGCATCTAGGAGACCTACAACCAGAAGGTTTATGATCCACTGAAGAGGCCAGATTCTAGATTTACGGCCAACTGCCAGAACATGCTGCCAGTTCCTGCCATGTACGTAGGACAGGACTATCCAAGAATTTAACAATAATAGCATAGCAGTGTTTCACATCAACAAACAGGAGTTTCCAGATCAAATACCATGTGCCAGAGACGCAGTCAGGCTGTGGAACATATGCATATGAAATGCCAACTCCTAGAGCATCATACCCACAGACTGCTTTACGGACTGACCAAGCAGGTTATTCATCTTGGTTCATGACTGGGATCTCAACATTCTAAGATCAGTATTTCAAGCAGGGAGAGTGCAATCAGTGGATTTATTCTCAAGCTGTCAGAACAGGAAACACGCCCTTTTTTGTTCAGGGATGGGCTAAAGCCCCCAGGTCCATCTCATATGTTTCTCCTCCCCAGGTCAAGGGTCTGCTCTATGCCTTCTCTGATTCCCAAGGTCATTTTCAAGCTTGAAGCAAGAGTGAAGGGAGTGTTAAACTCACTGCACAAGCCTGGCCAAGGCAATCATGGTTCTTGGACCTGTACAAGTTATCTGTTAGGGAGCCTCTACCCCTGCTTTTCGTCAAGGACCTAATATTGCAAAATCATAGGCGGTTGTTGCATCTGAGCCCTCAGTCACTGTGTGGCACAGCCTGGTTCCTCAGTGGTGTTGCGCTGTTCAGGGCAATCTCGAGTGTCGACTTCCCTTCACCTATCACTAGCTGCACTGGGGTAAGGTTGGCTTAATTATGTTGTCGCGGTTTTGTTTTTTTCACATCCCTGAGCGACATGGCTGTGTCGATCCAGCTCATTAGTGTAGATCAGACTGCAGGAGTATGAAGGTCCTGAAGGTAGACTGGGGTGGATCCATCCTGGTATATCTTCTGCTCAAGGCACAAGGGGGTGCCAGGGTGCAGGCATGGTTACCCCTGTAAATATCACCAGGGAAAACTGGCACTGATGCACGAGACGTACACATTTAGCATAATAGACATATGCAACACATCTCAAAGAACAATGGTTACGAGAAGGTAAGTAACTGTTTTTTAAGAAGTAAAAAATTAAAAAGCCCTCTAAGATGCAGTCAATGATCTACTAGAATGGAAATTCTAGATATAAATGAACTATTCAGGAAAAAAAGGTCAATAGCTGAGCCATGTTCTCAAATATTTTGTTAACCAATGTGTATTTGGATTTCCTCTAGAGAAGGGCACCTTTAAAGTACTCTGGAAACCAAAGATGAAGCTGTGAATATACTTTACCCTTCAAATAGCTTTGTAATGTTTATAAACTGGAGTGTATTTCCTCTTTTTAGCACAGCCACATTTTAATGTTCTGATCCTCAGGACACACATTGTTTAATGTTCTGATCCACAGGGGACACGTTTAATGCATAATGAAATCTAAACCTAAATTGCATCATTTTATAAACACTGAAAATTCGTAAGTCTCTGGACTACCAGCAGTATAGTCTGTGGAGAAAGGTAGGGCTAATCCTGAGATGCACCAGGCACCTTTCCCTGTCATTTATATCAATGAGGTGCTTAACACAGATTTTATTTATTTAATAGGTGTGAATTTTGGAGGCTGAAGTTCTAGCATGCAGTCCTATTTTGATCCAAGCAGCCTGACTGGGACTAGCTCAAGGTGGAACATTGTGCACTGGGACATGTATAGTCTCCATGGGTCACAGCAAAGGGGTGGAAAAAGGCTCAATTTTATGGAAATTAGTTGCATTCCTTTGTCCCTTGATATGTTTCCAGTGCAGCTATTCATAGAATCATAGAACAATAGGGTTGGAAGGGACCTCGCGAGGTCATCTAGTCCAACCCCCTGCTAAAAAGCAGGACCACTCCCACTAAATCAGCCAAGCCAGGGTTTTGTCTAACCGGGCCTTAAAAACCTCCAAAGATGGAGATTCTACCACCTCCCTAGATAGCCCATTCCAATGCTTCACCACCCCCATAGTGAGAAAGTTTTTCCTAATATCCAACCTTGACCTCCCCAGCTGTAATTTGAAACCATTGCTCCTTGTTCTGTCCTCTGTTACCATTGAGAACAGCCTACCTCCCTCTTCTTTGGAGCACCCCTTCAAGTAGCTGAAGGTTGCTATCAAATCTCCCCTCAGTCTTCTCTTCTGTAGACTAAATAAGCCTAGTTCCTTCAGTCTATCCTCATAAATCATGTGCCCCAGCCCCCTAATCATTTTTGTTGCCCTCTGCTGGACTCTTTCTAATTTGTCCACATCCTTTCTGTAGTGGGGAGCCCAAAACTGGACACAGTATTCCAGATGCGGCCTGACCAGTGTCGAATAGAGGGGAATTATCACATCCCTCGATCTGCTGGCAATACTCCTACTGATGCAGCCTAATGTGCCATTGGCCTTTTTGGCAACAAGGGCACACTGTTGGCTCATATTCATCTTCCCGTCCACCATAACCCCCAGGTCCTTTTCTACAGCGCTGCTACTTAGCCGATCAGTCCCCAGCCTGTAGCAGTGCATGGGATTTTTTCGTCCTAAGTGCAGGACTTTGCACTTGTCTTTTGTTAAACCTCATGAGGTTTCTTTTGGCCCAGTGTTCCAATTTGTCCAAGTCTCCCTGGATCCTGTCCCTGCCCTCCAGAGTATCGACCATTCCCCCCAGCTTGGTGTCATCCGCGAACTTACTAAGCACGCAGTCTATCCCATCATCAGGATCATTAATTGATTGGGCAGAGTTCGAATGCCTTCAGTCAATACTACACTACAAGTGTTAGACACAATTGTGTGCGCGCAATATTTGCATTTTACTGAAAATCCATTTTTTTTCTCTTGGATTGTTTGTATTCTGTCTGAATATCTCAGTAAAGAATATCTCTACATGCTGTTCTTGGAAAAGTGCACAAGCAACACTTTTCTCTGGTGTCAAACTCCATCTTGTTTCTATTTCCAGTTTTTCCCCAATGGACATGCATTTGCGACTGGTTCCGATGATGCCACTTGTCGACTCTTTGACCTTCGTGCAGATCAGGAGTTAATGATGTACTCCCATGACAATATCATCTGTGGAATCACTTCGGTGGCCTTCTCAAAAAGTGGCCGCCTCTTGCTAGCAGGCTATGACGACTTCAACTGCAATGTGTGGGATACTCTGAAGGGGGAGAGAGCAGGTTGGTTAATGGTGTCTGCAGTGAGCTGCAGTTTTTTCTTGAGTAGAATCCCATCATGGAACATGCTCCATTTTCTGTATTTAAATGTAAAATTAGTTCACTGCCCGTCAGTGCAGATACCTGAGAGGTGCTGCTGGATTGTGAAATCTTCACTACTTCCTTTGAACATCACTTACTGATCGAAAAGTTTTATGCTGGATTGGTATCCCTGTTTTCTTGCATTTTATTTTTTCATAAGTTTCCATTTGGCAATAGTGTTGTTTAAAAAAGAGATGTGAGGCTTTTTGTTATGTACAGTAAGTGGTTTTGTGTCTGCTTTTGGTATAGATGTTGCCAACATATATGATTTATTAGTTTTTAATTTTTTTTAATAATACCCAGACAGTCCAGATGCAGAAAATTTTAACTATTTGGTTCGAGAGTTCAGGACTTCCCAAGTAAAGAGCTGACTCAGAATGCTGAGGAGCTAATGTTTCTTTTAGCCTAAAACATAGGGAAGGAGACTTCTTCTGTCACTTAAGCACTCTTCAAAACCAAAAACTCTTCCACTATGTCTGCAGATGAATGTAAACCTGAAAAGTAATATACAAAATTTGGAAAGTTTCAGTTGTTAACCTGTTCCATCTTCTCTTCCAGGTGTCCTTGCTGGCCATGACAACCGTGTCAGCTGTTTAGGTGTTACTGATGATGGCATGGCTGTAGCTACAGGGTCTTGGGACAGTTTTCTCAGAATCTGGAATTAACTAGGAGACAAACATGTACATTCTCCATTGAGATCTGGAGAGATCAATGCTGCAGCCTATAGCTGTGAAATAACATTTCTACCTTGTATTTGCAGGTGAAGTTTTTCTATTCACTGATTATTACACAAAAGGCTTTCTGTAAACTAGAAAAAATCAAGTGAAGAAATAGGGGCGGGGGTGGAGAAATCACTGACTTTTAAAAAGGGGCCAGGCCAGCACACATTATCACGGTGACTGAGTAAATAAGAGCCAGTCTTTTTCGTTTTTGGTGGTTTGGTTAGATTGTCCTTGAGGGATTTCTGCTTGTGCTCAAAGTCTGCTAATTCTGTACTTTTTTTGTACATAACAGAATATACACATTATAGCAGCCAATCATGTAACATTTGTCTGTATGTAAAGAAATATGTTTGCATTTTTTAAGGAACTACATTTATAGCTTTGCATTTAACCTGATGTCACTTCTGAGTTTTGTAGTGGATTAACTAGATTGCTGTCTGAAATGCTTTTGTGAATTTACTGTAGATAAAGTGAAGCCAATGGTATGTATGTGTTTTTATAATGGAAGGCATTTGAATTTTTTTTTTTTTTTTTTTTTTTAAGGCCCTGATACATAGCGCCTTACTTATTCACTTCTAGACCTATTTGTCTATTTAAGCATGGGGGTTACTCTTTCCAGCCAGCGTTTCCTGGTTCATCCATCAGCAGCGATGGCCTCCCAGCACCAAGAGAATGTTAATGCCATCGGGTATATCGTATATTTTAAAACAAGGATTTAACGCCTTGGTGGGAGAAGTACGAGCTTCTTTCCTTCAGCCTCTTATGAGTTATTTTAATTTGACCACAGCACATAAGTCAAGGAACATTTTCCTGTCACTAACTGGTTGAGTGCTTTTTCCTTTTGACAGTGCAATTATAAATGAGAGGATTCCCATCCACTAAAACTCCAGCTGTCTTGCAATAGTGAGGTGGCATTCGAGTATGGGGTTACTCCATAGATTGAAGAAACTTTTAAAAAGTGTACTAAAACTGGCCGTTCGGCTACAACAGCAAGTGAAGATTTAAGAGGGTTTCTCTAAGAAGGCTTCCTAAAGATGGCTTAAGAAGTACAGTGAGTCCCTGCAAAGTTAGAAGAGGTTCACCCTATCATTCCACAACAGAACATGCTTGTCTTGGGAGATGGATGAAGTGAGCAGGTTATCTACAATGTGTAGTAACCTTTTTGATATTCTCTGTAATCCCCCTAAGAACTTCACACTCTAAATTTAAAATTCTGCTAGTTCATTTACAACCACAGTGGTCTGTGCCTAGGCGTCTTATTAGCTGCCAGGCTGCAAACTGACAGTAAATAGCCACATCCTATATGCCTGATCTCAGATCTGGATACAATTCACTTATAAAATGAAAGGCACTGAGTGAGAACACTTGAGCTAGTAAGCGTTTTCTTCTTGTGCAGGTATGACAAATCATGTGACTCAAACCCATTTGCAGCTACCCATGAAGGTCACTTAACACTTCGGTGCTGGCATTGCGTCCATGCTTACGATGGATGTCTCCGAGGGGAAACTGAGTTGGGCATGAAAATACCTGATACTTTTAGGAAAGAGCAGTTCTCTGTTAGCTTCTCGTAGGAGGTTTATTTCAAATGTGTGTACTTAAACAAATTACCATACAGCTGAAAGTTAATGTTAATCTGCTGCCCCTGCCTGGAGGGCTGAGGTGTCCAAATATCCCTGGGTCCGTTTGTAAACGTAAGTGCCCAGCATTTTGTAATACGAAAAGAGATTGTTCCTGAGACCACTGGTAGTTTTAATTTCAGTACTTCTGGACTGTGCCTGTAAATATGCCATGTTTACAAAGGTGGAGGTGCCAATAAATGTGCCAAGTGCAGTAAATTAAGTATCCGTTAAAAAAAGCACATCCCGTGCTGGAGAAGTATACACTTACTAAAGGCAGACTATGGTGTAGGACCAAAATCATCTTACGCTGTAGATCACAGAAACTCATCTGCATTTTACTTTTCAGTGAGATCATTTTGTTTTATGATCTGTTTGCATAAACAGAACTATTTATGGAATATTTGTGTCTTTTCCAAGAGGACAGCTCTTTGAGGTCAGGCAGAATGCTTGATGTTTTTGTAATGGTGCCTTTGATTTTTAAACTTGCAGCTGCCTCTGGTTTGAGTGAATCATTTTGAAAATTTGCTAGTAAACTCTAAGAGGAAAAAGAGTTCTAAATTGCCAGTTTCCTATTAAAAAGTGTATCCTGAAGTGGCTTTGTAATTGTCATACTGTTGTAAGAAGACTTCCCATACTTTCAGTTGAATATCATAAACTGTTTGCCTTTATACCTCAGGAGATGTAGGAATTTAACACATTTAGAAATTAAGTAATGGATTATGTTCGTTGTTCTGCTTAAACCCTCATTAAACAGGCTGGAAACTGAGTCTTTAGTCTTACACAGTGTTGTGACGTCATTCTGGAAGCTTTTCTGCCTGGTTTTGGCTGTCTTAACCTTAAGTAAATTATGTTTCTAAAAGGGTAACATTACATTTACAAGCTACCAGATTTTTGCCCTTCAATTATCTAATGCAATGTGGGGTTTCTAGTGCTGCAGGTCCTAGTGTCTCCTCTCTGTTGACCTGTGTGTTGGTCATACAAGCAAACATCCCAGATGTCAGCAGGGCAGTGTCCACCTGAGGAAATGTTTAACTCCCCACGGGAGCTTGCACATTAGCTTTGGGCATCTTGCACCAAAATGGTGGCTATTGTTGGAGTCCTGATCTAAATCTGTTTGGATTTTCTTTTTTTTAAACCATTTATACTAGTGCGACATAGTTTAAAACTGAGGCTATATAATGGTTCTACATGAGCTATTTCTTTTTTTTTTTTTTTAAGTATAGTTTATAGGTGAATTTACAAGATGGTACACTCATTAAGATGCAGCTTAATTTTCAGCTGAGCACCAAATCTCATCTTCTGCTACAAAATGATTAAGAAAACCACCATTTGCAGGTTTTACTTGAAACTCCTGCAGCTCAAAGAATATGTCTCCATGGGGCTTTTAAAATATGATATATACCTGTAGCTTAATGTAAGCTCAGATGTGCAGGTTAGTGTAGTTTCTAACTGTTTATGTGATGGTGAATTAGTTGTTTAATACAGGTAGTGGATCTTACAGCACAATGGGGCACACATTAAATTGTTGTAAAAAGTTTACCATCACCAAAGTATAGAGCTATCTTAATTATTGTGGTTACAAAAATGTGTACTAGATTCTGGAATTAGTAATACTTAGTACTAAAAATAGTTAACTATTGTGCCAAAAAATTGTAACTGATTGGAAAGTAACCTTTTTCCAGTCTTTGTTCTAATATTAAATCAGTTTTTAAATGTACTTTAAATCAGGTGATCTAGCAAAAATGTAACCGATTGAAGCTGTAACTTGGTAACTGGAAATATGTGCCTCATGAAATTAGATTTCTTTAATTCAAGTACGTATGCTGTCAGCATTTTTTAAGGCTGATTAACTTTACAGTGAAGGGTACTGATCAATGCTCCCATGTATATTCAGCCTTTATCACTTTATTGGTAAAGATGCTGGCTGGGATTCTGGAAACCACAAAAACTTCTAAATGGTATTGTGCTAATGTAGATTCACTTAGTATGGTAATGTGTGTGCCTTCTTTCCTCCATCTCCAGATGTCTTTCTTCTAAGTGTCATTACCATTTGCCTTGCTGCATGTCAGATGGTATTACATATCTGACAGAATTGGTGCAGTAGTCCATTTGGAGTAGAAAAACTCAGAGGTTGACCCTGTTCTGGCAGTGCTGAATTGACATACCAGCTAATCCTCACGTGCTTACTGTAATGCATGGATTGGAAATAGCTAGCTCTTTACTTCAGTTAATGTAACCCACGTCCCGTCATGCAGTTCACATTATTTTAGGGTGAAATGAAAATATTGTGAAGAACATTCCAAGAGTGCTTAGTCTTTCCTCTTTGAGGACACTCATCTCCACTAGCTTTCGTGCTGTGCTTTAAAATGTTGGTGAGAGTAGGTATTGGCTAATACAGATAGTTGGTATGAAATGGTTCTGTAGCAGAATGACAGATTTTGAGATAGCATTTCCTGTAAAAGTAATTAAGCATGGGTTGATGGTGCACTTTGTATACAGTAATCTGGCATGCATGCTGGTAAAAGTACTTCCTACACTTCAGAGGCACCACAGGCCTTTTTCTCCAATTGCTGGTTGTGTAAAATACATGCAGAATGTTAATGCAGTGTTGTTATGGTAAATGTGTGAACAGTGTTACTAATTGATTATAACAGAGTAAGTGTGCCTGACATCCTTATACCACACAGTATGTTTAAGTTTGACTAATACAGACTTCAATGGAATAGTCTTAGATATTTCAAGCCTTTGTTTTACTTACACAATGGTGCTCTATTTGTTTCTCCTTTAGTTTTTTAAAAAAAAGCCCATCTGAACACTTGTACTACATATTACATCCAAAGGAGTCCAAAACTAATTGCTTTGGAACATGCTTGACTCTTTCTTTTGGCTTTTAGCGCAGATTCCCAGTATTTCTCATCTAATGGTTTTAATTTTACTTTCACGTGTTGCTGACTACTTTGGAAAATTTCAGTAATGTTACCAACTAGAAATGATTCTGCACTGCCTTTGGATTGTGTATGTATTCCGAAACAGTCTTAAAGTTTTTATTTAAGCTAATTAAAAACAGGGACTTGTGCCACTTGTTTAACAGGGCTGTTTGTATAGACTTCCCTGTTTAAAAAAACCAAACACTTGCTATGAACTTGGTTTATAGCTTTTTTTCTCCCCCCATGGATCTTTTCTTTGTATTTGTACAGTGGCTCAGTGAAAAGATGTTGCCATGAGTTGATATTGTAACCAATAAACAAGTGCTTTTAACCAGACTTCCTGCGGCATATTTATTTAATACCTTTCCCTAGATCGTGGTGATATAAAGATGATTGTGGCAAATTTAAGTAGCTGAGGTTGGCTGTGATGCAACTTGCCTACTGCTATTTCGCTCTTGCAATCTTTGAGGCTTGGAGATGAATTCTGAGACAAGTAGCACTGCCTCATTGATAAAGTTGAGATACTCACAGCACTGCCAAAATGCCACCTAGCAAACCCCACCTCTGCTGAAGTGACTCTTTTTGAAGCACCACCAAACACCCTCTGGACTGGTGCACCAAGACTTTATCTTTGGAATGGCCCTCTGGATTTAGCCTTTGTATTTCACAAGACTTTGGATAAGCATATTCAGCTATAGCACAGTCATGCAGCTCTAGCATCAAGCAATAAAAGGAGCCATCTCCCACGTTTAACAGAACACGTGCCCTTCTAAAGAACCAAGCACACTTTCAGAATTCTATGGTAGATAATTTTATTTCCACAGGTACAAACTTGTCCTCCACTTGATACCAAACCTTCCTCCGTGCTCTCATCCAACAAACAAAGGTCTATAGAGAACAGCCACAACTGGCACAAAGTCAATCTATTTTTCCACAGAAGTAGAAGGTAAAGAAACCTTTGAATTCTATTGGTCTCATGCTTTAGAACAGTTTCTGTAATCAAAACCTGGCTGTGGGCCATAGACCCTTTCCCCCACTACAGTACAAATCAAACAGTGCCTCTGCCAGTGAATGGGGTCAAGTTTAAACCAGAGACAATAGTGTAATTGGTACCATAGTAGAAAAGAAGTTGATTTACTAGGTATGGCTTGTAGGAAGTTAATCCGTATCCCAAAATAAATTCGGGGAGGCAAAAGGGCAGGATAAACAGCCCCCCGCCTCTACACATACATTAAACCAACTGTAAAAGTCTCAAAATGCTCTCAAAGAATGAACTTATAAATACATCTGCAACTCTTCCCTTGCATCATTTCCATTTAACTAGCTAGGCTAGGGTGCTCAACTCGTTCTATCCTCAGCCTTCTACAAGGAAGAAAACCATTACCCTGAAACACTTCAAATGGATAGAGGGGATGAGGATGCCTCATGAAAAATGATCACTTCCTGCTTTTAAAATAAAGAATGGTTCTTAGGTCTTAAACAAAAGTGCATGGTCATTAGCCCTTTCAACGGAGGGAGAAATCCTAACATGTACTCATGCATCAATACAAATCTGGTGCTTTAAGTCACCACAGTAACACTGCAGTTTGGTTTTAAACCTGACTCTTTGGCTGCATTTCAAACTTCCTTTCAGAAAGGACAAATATAATGAAAGGCTTTTGTCACTAAAAATACCCTGTTTGGAAAATACAGTTTGCAGCTAGAAGCACTTTCTCTATTGAATTCCCCCCCAGCCCCATTAAAATCTGTAGGAATCCAGGGGCCAAGATTGCACACAAAGAATTGGTTTGGGAAGACATCACCAGGTAAAAGCAATACTGTTTCCCTACTGTTTGATTTATTACATTCAGAGCAGAACACAGCAGCTATTTGTGATGCAATGAAGAAATCTTTCAAGGCTAGGCTACCTCCCGGACCTAGGTTTCCAGAAAACAGCAAGTCCTGAAGAGGATGCTCAGATAACACCCTTATGGCACCTTATCCCAAACCATGCAACAGTTCAGCTGAGTCTAGACCAAATGTGTAGCAAAAAGGCCCCTGGTTTCTGTAGATAGACATGCATGCTGTGCCTCAGTGACTGCGATTCAACTGCACGCTCCATGTGATGAACACTGCCATTCCAGCATGCAGGGAAAACTTTCCAGAATGCCTAGAGGGAATCGAGTTTACTCGAAAGCATCAGGTCTACAAGTAAAAACTATCACCTTTACTGGGTAGCACAAGAAGAAGGTACTGCAAAGTTCTGCATGTACAACATTTCAGCAACAAAATCGGGTAGGTGTATTAGGTAGGGGATCTGCAGCCCAGGCCAACTGATTTTATGTGCATTCAAGTGACCTAAAGCACTTTGGGCTCTTAGAGCCGTTCAGCTACATTTTTCATTCATAAAACATATCTAAAAAAGCATCTAGCACCACCAGCTACTTCTCAACACTGGGAGAGATTGATATTGATGCGAGGCAGAGAAAGAACAATGGATTATCTCCCACCATAACTCCTGGATGCCAGGAAGTGGCATTTGCCACTGGTAAATACTAAAATGAAATAGATTTTCTTTTTATTTTGTGAAGTCTCCAGAAGAATCAAGTTCTATGTGTCAGCAAATATAAATTATTTTCTCTTGCAAAATTTCTCTTTACCAGAGCTTTGATACACCTGATGTGTCATTCTATAATTTTATCCTACAGAGGGTTACCCAAGGAAGTCACCAATGGAGAGAGTGATCTATTTAGTCCGCTGAAGAAAATGCTTTGTAAAAACATCCAGCTCGTTTTCCAGGTGAATGGCTTTGTTCCTGTAAAACAGAGAAGTGATTGACCTACATGTAGAACCAAATCACCCCAAGCCCAGGCTGTATTTGCATTTCTCTCACAAGAGCCTCCAGTCTCTTCCCTTTTTAAAGGAAACACAGGGCACGAGAAAGCTTAGATGACCTAACTCAGCAGTAACAGGCGCTCGTGTGCTCTGCCCAAGCAAGGTCTTAGTACGTCTACCCTGCAGACAAAACTAAAGCCACACCCCACAGCAGCAAAGTGAGCCCAGGGGGGAAGATTTAGGCTGGTACTATGGGGTTCAAAATAGCAGCAAAGATGTCGTCAGTCAGGCTGGAGCCCAATGGGGAGAGGGGACAGACTCCAGCTGGAGTAGGAACACCCCTATTTTTAGTGCTGCCCCAGGCCCAGACTGGCTGCAGTGGTTTTTGTTCCAGACCAGTGGAGGACACTGGCTAATCTAAGTTTGGACTCACTTGAGGAGGGGCTGGTTCTGAGCCGTCACAAAGACAGGAGGCCTCACTGGGCTAGAAGGGAGTGGGGATTTCAGGTTGCTGGAAGCAAGAAGAAACCCACCATCCCTTGCAACTCTGCCTCTCCCAGTCCATCTACACTAGCAAAGGACATCACCCCCCTGGGGTACAGAGACCACTTGCTATGCTTTCAAAGCCATCCAGTTAGAGCAGCCCGTGGTCATGGAGAGTTACACAACAAGGGGTTAAAAATACCCGTCAGCTGTTTCCAGGAGGGGGCCGGATTGTGCCAAACCCTTTTTAAATGACATTTTAATCTTGGCCTCAGGACAGCCGCCGATGGCAAAGAAAGATACAAAGCCGCGCACTGCCCCATATGGCTGCTAGGTGTCAGCCTGCTGGGAGGGGTTGGGGTCAGCTACAAAGATGGGATCTACAAAGGAGAAAGGGGGCCAGCCGGGGTGAGATACAGGAGCTGAATTTACCGTTCCCAGCTAAGAGGACTCCTAGGCAGGGACCTTTGTACCAAGGACCTGCTTAGGAACTCTCAGCCCACTGCCAACGAGAAACAGTTTCTCAGGCGGGGACGCAACCTGCCTCGTTGGAGCTTGGTAAGTAATAAGGTACTCGAGAAACCCGTCTTTACTGGGCAGAGAGAGAAGCAGGTACTGGAAGAAAACCAACAAGGATGGGGAGCCAGTTTTCTGGAGCAGGGGTGTTCAACCTTTTTGCAAGAGGTGAAAATTTATTTTTTTTAAACTCAGGGCAGGTTGGGTCGGGGGGGGGGATTGTTGCTCTCCGCTGGCACAGGGCTGGAAAGGATAGCCTTTGGCAGGCCAGAGCCCTGGGTTAGACAAGCCAGTGCTAGAGACTTTCCCCACATCCCCCAAAGAAAAGAAACAACTGATGAACGTAACTCAAAAGACTATTGCTGCCGTTGGTGTACACGGAAAGAAGATAGGAAACACCGTGCCCTCAAGTCGCTTGTCAAAATGCAGCTGACAGCAGCAGCAAACACTTTATGATTTAAGTAGCACTGACTACAGCCATCCTGGTTCCCAGTGGGCAAAATTCCCCTTGACTTCAGTGGAGCCAAGATTTCATAGTCTCCCACTTCCTGGTGCAGAATTTCTCTTTTAAGCAACTGGCTAAGTCAATACAAAAGGATCATTACCTTAGGTGCTTTGAGTTACTCTGTATTTTCTCTAACTGATCTATTTCTTTGGACAGCCTAGCAATTTCTTCTTCAAGGTTTTTCTGAGTGATGTCAACTTGCTGACATAGTCGGGCAAAGGTAGTGGCCATTTCTCTAAAGGAAAAGAAGTCTGCAATCAGTTTACCATACTTTGTGCCACACAGTCTGAGACCCTGGTAGTACAAAGCAATCAGACCCACCACAAACAGCTATACACAACTGCATGGAGAAAGACCGCAGGAGGAAAAGTGAGACTGGCTCTTCAACTGTCAGTAAAGCAAGAACGCTTTGGTGTTAGCATTTTTAAAATCACAAAAAAACAATCCAGCCCAGCTCTGCTTTTAATGCATGCGGATGTTGCTACCGCCAGCTGCAGACTCCAACGTAACATGGAACATTCTCAGAAGAGTGGCTTTTTGCTGTTAACTTAGGGCTAGATTCATGAAGAGATGTAGGTGGTGTCATGTTGCCCAGCAGAATTCTCCACTTCGAGTTAGTGCTCGGGCTCCCCAGGAGAGTTAGATGTCTGAGACACTGTATTCTCAGAATCAAGAATGAAATGCAGAGAACTGGGCACTGGAGTCAAGTCAGGTCTGTAGCCGGTAGCCCCTTGGCTAGAGCACTCAGCTGGGACTGGACCACCCAGACGAACATCCCTGCCTCTACCTGATTTACAGCAGGGAACTGAACCGAGCTCTCTTCCTGCCAGATGAGAGCCCTGACCACCGGTTATTGACTATTCTGGAATGCACGTCTCTCCCTCTCTCCTGTGGGAGATGTTCCACTTTGTATAACTCATGAAAGAGCCACTGGACCAGAGAGAGTGAGAGTGACTCTACAGCCTGCTGGTTAGGGCACTCAACTGAGCCCGACTCTCACCCCAGGTCCCTGCTCCAAATCAGGCAGAGCAGGGATTCAAACTTGGGTCTCCCACATCTCAAGTGAGTGTCTTAGCTGCGAGACGAACAGGTACCCTGGGGCCCCCCTCCACCCCACAGTGTCTTGTGCGAGGCATGGTCCAGTAGGCATGCTGGATCAGGACAGTGGGAGAACACCTAGTTTGAGAAAGCCACAGGCACTTTGCCAGGAGCCAGGGCTCTGAGCAGCTAGTTAGCTGTAGGGCAGCGTCCCGAGACTTTCGGCACGTAAGCTCCCACCACCGGGCATGCACAAAGCTGTTGGACTTAAGCACTTAGACCAGGGTCTGCAACCTGCCTGTCCAGAGCAGCATGCGGCTCATTGGCTGCCCCCTAGCCGCTCCAGGTTCCTGGCCCTCCTCCTTCCACTGGAGGACTCTGCAAGTGGCCCACACCAGGCTCCCCCCAGCCACCAGGGGACCCTGGCTCAAACCCGCAACCCTACCCCCCCCCCCCCCCCCAGGAGGTTACACCCATTGTGGCTCTCAAAACACTTAGTTACTGAAGGAATTTTTTAAGTGGCTCGTCATCTTTTGGCTTGCTGACCCCTGACTTAGACAGTTCAGTGCTTAAGTTCCTTCCCGACTTCCCTTAACGAGTTTCTAATGTGTCAACCACATCCAAAGTGAGCATCAACGCTCCTCTGACTTTTCTCATTGCTTCAACCTTGTTCACCACACTGAACGCTCCTCCTACCGTGCCTGGCAAATACAAAGCAAGCTCTGCTCGGCCCAGCAACAGCGAACAAACATTCTGTAGTCATTAAAACCAACCAACCTGGGGAAAGATTAAATGAAAACCAGAACAATTCAGCTGAGTCAAAAGATGCACCTGGGACACCAGGATTGCCCTGAAGAGACATGGTCACCCGGAGCAGTCCTCTCACAGCACTGCATGTGGTTACAGAGCCCAGGTACTTGAGTCTTAAGGGATTCAGTGTTAGCGAAAAGGATGCAGCTATGGCTGCCCATAAGAACAGAGCCAAACTTTTATATTTATATGGTAAGCTCCCAGGCAAAGAAACTGCCTGCAGGGTTTGAGACTCTGGATCCTCAGAGAGACCCTCTAGGGCCAATATCTGCTCTGCTGTTTCACTGGGGTAAGAGAAGTTATCACTGGGTCCAAGTTAACCGTATGATCTCAAATACAGTAGAACCTCAAAGGAGGTGCAGAAAAGGGCTACAAGGATGGTCTGTGGAGTGGAAAACCTGCCCTATGAGTAGAGACTCAAGAAGCTTGGCTTGTTTAGGCTGAGGGGGGGTATGATTGCTCTCTATAAATACATCAGAGGGATTAATCTCAGGGAGGGAGAGGAATTATTTGAGTACAGCACCAATGTGGACACCAGAACAAATGGTTATAAACTGTCCATCAAGAAATTTAGGCTTGAAATTAGACACAGGTTTCTAACCATTAGAGGTGTAAAGTTCTGGAATAACCTTCCAAGGGAAGTTGTGGGGGCAAAAACCATAACTGCTTTCAAAACTGAGCTTGATAAATTTATGGAGGGGATGGTATGATTAGCCTATTTTGGAAATTGACTGATATTTGGCTATGGGTGGTGGATATACAAGTGGCCTAAGAGGGGAGAGTACGTGGGGTGGGTTCTGAGTTATTAAAGAGAATTGTTTCTTGGGTAACTGGCTGTTGAGACTTGCCCACGTGCTCAGGGTTTAACTGATCGCCATATTTGGGGTCGGGAAGGAATTTTCCCCCAGGGCTGATTGGCCTGGGCTTTGGGGTATTTTTGCCTTCCTCTGTAGCACAGGGCATGGTTCACCTACCGGTGAATTCTCTGTATCTTAAAGTCCTTAAACCATGATTTACGGAGGTAAATAACTGAGTCATAGGTTGGTGGCCTATTGCTGGAGTGGGTGGGTGAGGTCTTGAGGCCTGCATTTTGCAGGAGGTCAGACTAGATCAGGGGTCTGCAAGCTGTGGCTCTGGAGCCACATGTGGCTCTTTGGCTGCCCCCTTGCGGCTCTGGGCTCCCCCAACCACTGGGGTACCCTGCAGGAGGCCCATGCCTGGCTCTGGGCTTCCTCCAGCCACCAGGGACCCCACGGGCAGCCCATGCCAAGTTCCAGGCTTCCCCTCCCCCCCCCCCCACATAAGGGGACCCTACAGCAGAAATCCTGGCTCACCTCCCTGCACCTCCCACCAGGAGGCTACACCTATTGCGGCTCTCAAAACACTTTGTTATTGAAGGAATTTTTAAAAATGGCTCTTCTTATCTTTTGGGTTGCAGACCCCTGGACTAGATGATTGTACTGGTCCCTTCTGACCCTAGAGTCTATGAGGAGCCTTGGAAAGACCATGCTGCTGTTGCAACCAAATCCTGGCATGGGGTGGGAGCCAGAGGCTGCGCTCTGCAGTTCTTCTAAAGGACCCCAATCTGTGAACTGATGTGGCACATGGCTGCGCCTCTGGGAGTGCAAGGGGCATGCGAAGGAGAGGCGCAGGCAGCGGGCTGGCGTTACCCTGTGTAGCCTCTGGAGCCCAGCAGGCAGTGGACAGAGCAGAGCAGGCCCTGGGCAGAGGCAGCTGAGGGCTGGTGGAGGCCTCTCCAGGTCAGCCCAAAGGCAAGAAACAGGAACAGGGCAGAGAGCTGTTAGCAAACCAGACAGGTGCCACCTCTGCAGAGATCTCACGCAGGACTCAGCTGGAAGACACTGACTGCAGGGTACTGGACCATGTTTTGTTCAGAGTTACAAACAATCTCCATTCCCTAGCGTTCGTGTCTGTGATTTATATTTCTCCCCCCACCCCATTACTGCCTGAGTGCTTACTGCCAGTTTCATGTAGTGTTGGGTTTGCTCAGTCAGTACCTTCAGTGTTCGTCTCTTTTGAGGTTCTACTGTATGAGACTGTGATGTTGTGCTACCCATCTGAGGTGTGTGTATATCCCCCATTTAACCATAAGAAAACAGACCATCTTAAAAGTAAGATGAAAGGCTCAAAGCATGCTAACCAAGATTAATAAAACTACATCTCCAGAAATGTGATTCTTTTTCCATGAACAATATCCCTAAAATTCCTTCATTAAAAAAATAAAACATTTTATTAAAGCAGGAGTGGACAAAAATTGGCTCATAGGTAGGAGACAGCAAATTTTACTTTTGGTCACCAGAGGGCGCTCCTCCATTACATTTCTGCAGTGGAGCTAGGTGATAGGGTACTAAAACTGGTCACCATGGTGACCAGAAACATTGATTTGTCAAGGCCTGTGTTAAAGGGGCTCAATGAATTTAAAAGCCACACTTCTCAGAAGTCTCTCCCACACTCTTGTACAAACACCACCTAAGATAACTAGACACTGTGTCTAGTCATTTTCACTCTCCCCCGTACAGTCAGAAATGTAACCGTAATTGTATGAGGCTTTTATATTAATAGTGAAGTGCAAACCAGGAGTGTAAAAACATACAAAAATGAAAAGGGGAATTCTTTGCCATAATAGTAATGAAGCAAGTTTAGCTCATTTTTCTTTTTTTGAAATTGAAAAGATTTCAATTGACATTTAAACCTTCCCACTTCAGCATCTTTTCAATTCCCTACTGTAACTTCCACTGATAAATTACCCACTGAAATGTATTTCCTTATTAGTGACTACACAGACAAGTGTAATACTTACTGTTGCACTTGATGGCTGCAATTTGCACCAGTAAAACTGACAATCATCTGCAATTTTTCAGTAGCATAGTTTACAAACTGCTGTTTGAAGGCTCTCTCTTTTGCTTTAGTTGTCCAAGTTAGTCTCTCATAGAGATACAATAATCCATACATACTCAGGGAAAGACAGATGAGTTTCCAGCCAACAGTTCTCCAAACCTGAAAAAGAAGCATCTTTCCATGACCTGAGCAAGGTGTGTGACGTTAGCTGTAAGGAATGTATTCTGTCAGAATGTGGTCCTTAGAAGAGGATAGAAAAGCATCACCTTCCTGCTCATGCGCCCTTTGTACCTTTCTGTCTGATTGGATTAACAAAACGTGTTTTTCATTCAGTTAGCACTTGCAGAGCAACACAGCTGGATCCAAAGCTAGACTCTTCTGCCTCTTTCATCAGCTGCAGACCTGTGTCAGCTAAATTCAGATTACAGAATCTTTATTGCAAGTGATGAAATAAGAGGCAGCAAGCAAAGCTCTCATCAATTCCAAATGGAGCCTGACAAAAATCAAACCACTTAATAATTTAGAAAAAGAGCACATGGAATAAAAGTAGGCCTCAACATGATCCTACACAGCAAGCTCTCTTATTACATACTCAGTACTAGCATTAATACATTTTATACCCCTTACAGCAGTGCTATTTAGCCAAGAAGATGTAAATATTCATTGCATTAGACAAACAAGGTTTTATCCTAGATACCCATTTAGTTTGCAAAGTGAATCTAGTACCACAGATCTTGCAGGATTGTAACCATGGTGTAGTCATAGAGGTTAGAGCAAGCCTTGACAAAATTGGTGGGCAGATAGGCACCTAGCTGCCCTGCTGCAGAAAATTCCCCCAGCGCCAAATCCACTGACTGCCTACTAAAGGAGCCTGCAATTTTATTTTTGGACAGCAGAGGGCAACCCTCTGCTGCATTTCCCCAGCAAAGCTAGGCACCAAGCTACAAATTCTGGTCGCCATGGTGACCTGGCACCTGGGATTTGTTGAGAACTGGGATCGAGTACAACATCTGATAGTTTCCTGGAGCCTTCGTCTATGAGGAGTACATTTCAAAAATCCTGGATATCAGAGAATTCTTATAAAACTGATCTCTCAGTTTAAGTATTTGAGTTTATTTTGTAGCCTCTTACAAAGAAACACTGGCCAAACCCATCAGCAAACAATTTATGAGCAAAGCTGCATGGGAGCTCTATGGAAAAGTAGTCAACTAGCAGCCATGTTTTCATAAGAACGGGAAGAGAAAGCTTTAATGGGTGTCATTTAAACATTAAGCAATTTTATAATTAAATCATAAAAGCAGAACTTTCCTACCACTGGACTAAGCAAAATAGGCACAGTATTCTTTAATGAAGATAGTTTTTAAAGAAGTCTAGAAAACATACTGTTCAGCTATCTGTTAAATAAGACTAACTTCATTGGCACAGCTTGTTTAAGTCATGAGAGATGCTGATTCATGCCAGCTGAGGAGTAGGCCCATTGCTAACAAGACAGATTCTAACAAGCAGGCATCAATTCCCTACACCAAAGAGTAAAAAGAAAACATTGAATAGTCTCATTTCTGCCATGCTTTCCATTACAGTGAAGGTGCTAATGTTACTTGCCACTCCTCCAACAATGATGATGCTCATAGAGGTCCGTGATGTTAGTGAAGCTAAACTTGTTACCAAAGAAACCATGAGTTCCTCCTGTGATACGTTCCCTGGAGTTACGGCAGGAAGGCAGGTGGCAGAGGGAGTGGTGGCTAAAGGACGAGGGATCTAGAAGAGCAGAATGAGTGATAAATATTATGGAACTGTAGAGCAAATTGCTGGGTTTGGTTATTTATTTTGCTTTCATTATGCACGGTTACATTATTATTATTATTATTTTTAAAGTGGGGAAGATTGTTTGTGAGATTTAAAAATGTTCATTTGTTTCATTCTGAACACTAGTAATGGAAATTCAGTTGTTCAGCAACTTGCTTAAATCAACAAAGAAATGGGCCTTTCCTGAAGGTTTTCTCATCAACCAAGTCAGGGATGGGGCTAGAGGTGAAGAGCGGCTGCAAATTTCTGAAATATAATTAAAGCTTCTAGCACATACTTGTGGTTAGTTCTGTTCAATTCCCACTATCTCACACCAACTCCTATCCATTCTCCACTAATCTAGCTGCCCCCTCCCATCTTGTATTTCCCTCAACCTTTCTTTCCGCTGGACATGGATGCATCCACCCATTATTTTCTTATTCTTACTTTGAACCCAGGTCAAGTCCTAACTGGACCCAAATTTTATGGTAGCCTCATGATAGGCTGAACCAAAATCCCAGATCTGAACAGCCGCTCAAACTTTATGAAGGGGAAGGGGGAGGATAACATCTGGATCCCTATTTTGCAGTTTGGGGACATCATCGCTTCATTTATCACAACAGCAGGAAACCATCGTTTCTTTCCACTTGTTAGTATGGACATTTAAAAGAACTCCATTGCCCTAACTAGCCAGACAGTCAGGCGGTCAGGGGAAGCAGAAGTAACTTTGCTCCATTTTAAATAAGCAAAAGCTGTAAATGAAGGGATGACCACAAGGTAAGATAGAGGTAAAACCCAAGAGCACGTAGCAGCTGCAAGAAGTACTATAAAACTGTTTTGGCTTCATTTCATATCTGAACATAATCCAGCAGAAACCACCCACACGAAAACAAGCTTCGGACAAAGGGAACACCGTGAGCAAACACCCCACACCAAGTTATTATTAACACACAGAACACAACAAACAACATCCCAATCAGCTCTCACCTGTGCGGTTGGATCTGTCAGCCCCAGTAGCACCCTATGAGCATTCTTTGGGCCCAGGAAGCGGTTTACGAGGGTGGTCCACCCCAGGGAAAAGCGGAACATGATATCCTCTTGAAAATCGGAGCACAGACTGTGACAATTCAAATCGTAACTGAGGTCAAACTTCCTGCATGGAATTAGCAAATGGAGCTGATTCTGAACACCAGAAGGTAACAACGGCTTCAGATTTTCTAAAAATGAAGTGGATTAGCAAAACTGAATTACCATGCAAAAGTTTACTCCATTTTAGGATGGTCACATGTGGCACTAATTCTGTATCTGGTTTTTTTTTAAATTTCAAATCCCTAAATAATAGTATTGATTGAAGCCTAACTTCACAGTTGTCTACTTTGCGATTTTCATTGTAATTAAGAGTGCTCAGCCTGACATTATTTGTCCCATTAGGATAAACTATCAATTACTCCAGGAAAAAAAAAAAAGGAAAAAGAAAAAGCTATCGAGAAAGGCATTGGTGACAAAAAGGAAAAAGTAGTCAGAGATAAAGTGAATCTAATAGAAAGATCTCAATCTAGAGTCCTGAGGACCAGGATGGACAACAAATTGGCCAATCCCAATAGCCTTGAGGGAGAAATAAGGAAGAGGTGACTTCTCAAAACCTCAGGAATAGATCACTGAAGGCTTCAGATATTTCCTCAAGACCTGGCTGTTTCATTACCAGGAATCAGTCCAGGCTCAATGGTTGACAGGCATTTAAAAAATACATATCTGAGCTACAACCATAAAGGGCAAAAAAGGAGTGCAGAAACAGGAGCTCATACCAAAATGTGAGCTTCAGGATAGACTCCTAGTTTAAACTGAGGGAACCAGGGTTAGGCTTACAGTGCAGAAATATTATTTGACAGTTAGGGTATTGTCTAAATCTTTAATTATTATTTTACTCAGTTCCCATCCCTAAGGTAGCCATACATAGGTTAAAAAGCCACAGGAAGGAAAGACAGGGAGCAGTTCTAGTGAGTTGGAAAGTCCCGTTTTCTCATCTCAGCTCTACTACTACCTTAGTCTGTAAACTTAAGGAAGTAAATTAATCCCGTTTCAGCTTCTCCAATTTGGGATAATATTTATTCCTACCCAATCCACACAAGCCCCCTGGGAAGTAACAGTTGCACAGCACTTTGGAACTGTAAAAAATTGTAAGAATATAATCCAGTAAATCCCACTCATAGTATGTAATTAGAGAGGAAAAAGTGAAAGTAGGAATTTACTTAGATTAAATACTGTTAGGAGAGGATCTGTTTCTCCATTACTCATGTGTACACTGCTTAGCACATGAGCCCGTGTAAGTAGGTAAAGTCCTCCTGCGGTGGAGCTAGAGACGGCCCACATTCAGACTCAGGTTTGTGTGAAAGTCTAATATTACTCTGTTTAAATGTTACCAATCATTTCCTGCTGTGACTGATGCATTGACTGATTGACTTCAGTGGAGCAACGGTCAGCCAGGTTCCTTCCCAAACCATCTTCTATGTGTTTGTTGAGTTCCTAATGTTTCATGAAGAAAGCGTGCACATAAGTTCCCGTCAGCAAGACAGCTATATCAGAACAATTCTGAGATATGCTAAATGTAACAAATCCCTACAATCTTTGAACGTATTGTTACTCATGATGGGGAGAAAAGCGTGGAGAATGACCATGCACTCACATGATAAATGATCATTATGAACTAACTAGAATTACAAAATATGGCTGATTTCTATAACGTTGTGATCATTAAAAAGTAGCTGAAAAATGTGTCTCAGTTGTCACTGTAACTGTTTCAGAGAACATAATGCCAATATACTGATCTGCAAAGTCCAAATAGTCTTGATCTGATGGAGATCCCCCCTCAATGGCCTGAACAAAGTTAACCCAATCTCAGTAATATTGGTGGAAGTCACAGTATAAATGCTATGGGAGCAGTGACTGTATGTAGAGTCCTCATTCAATCCTAGAAGTGTAGGAATCTGATTCTGCACCACTGAAGTCGATGGCTGTTTCAATATTCACTTCAATGGGAGCATGATCGGGGCGTAAGAATACCAAGCTCACGAGGCTAATCTTACAGTGTAGGCTCCTTTTAAAAGTTACTATCAGAGCCAGTAGAAATTCAAACAGCAAAAAGTGGTCTTTTTAAAAGTGAAATTTCCCATGAATTGCTGACTCAAACATTCTATTCAGTGAATTTGTGACTTTTTGTAATTGAATTTTCTCAAAGTGGTTAACAAATTGTTACAAGTACCAAAACCCAGTAAATATTAACCAAACAGTAAATAAAAGTTTCAGTGATAATTCTGATATAAAATTCAATTAGAAATTCATAAAAAATTTAAATTCCTCCCTCACCCCCAAATGGAAGCAATTTCAAAACTTTTTGGAACTCCCTTCATCTCTAGGTATTGTAATCTAATTTAATAACAGACATATTGAATAGCAAATGTACTAAGGAAGAACATCAACACAAAACCATATACACTACATGAATTATTAAAAACAACATAGTAAAACCTGCAACTAGGAGCCAAGTTGAATGGCAAGAATTATCTCCATCAAACCACTCAGGAATAACTTACACTTTTATATAGCTTCAATACTTGTGAAGAGGGGTGAAAATCGGAATCAAATTCATCAACCAAAACAGAGAGTCGACAAATCTCGTCAGTCATTGCAGAAGAAACCTGAAAAATGTTAAATTGTAGACATGGTGATAGAAGATTTTGCCATTAAAATTCTTTTAAAAACAGAGTACAAAAGAGGAAACTATAAAAATACTACCCTAAAAACTAGATTTAGGTTAAAAATGTTCTGCCCATTCTGATTAATAAAAACCAAAACAAAACTGTGAACAGTTAGCAATCTGCTGTTTAAAAGCCCTCTCTGCTTTAAAGTGCATCTCATGAATTAACTAGGTCTGACACATAAAGGGAGCCATCAGGAGCAATTTTCCCACACGTTTCCATTACAGAAAATTCCAGGTGTAATTTAAGAATGGCTATTTACCCTCCTACAGTAACTGCGATCCTTTGAGATGCATCATTCACACACATTCTACTTCTGGTGCTCATTCATTCCATGCATGGGAGATCAGAATCTATTTGAGCAGTAGTGACCAACTGGGATATTCCCTTCTGGCACCTTAGAGCTGAAGACAAAGGTGAACTGAGTGAAAGCTCCTTTTGATTACTTCACAGAGCAGAATCCAGTTGATATAGAACTCTACAATTGCACAGAAGGCGGGCAAGTTGTGGAATACATATGGACAACACATCTCAAAGAACTACAATTAAGCTGTGTCTATGCTAAAAGCCATGGGAGAGATTCCCCTGCTCATGCACACACACTCACACTAGCACTCTTTCAGCTAGCGCACACATATGTAGCAGCGTAGCTGCAGTAGTATATGCAGCAGAGGCAAGGCTTACATGTGCTTAGGCTACATAGGGCTGTGCAAGGAAACATCCTCAGTTTTTCTCTACCACAAAAATCTCCCAGAGGGAACCCCAGAACAAAAGGGAAACAGATACATCTTGAAGAACTACAGTTACAGCTCAGGGTGAGTAATTTTTCCTTCTTCAAATCGTGTCCCTATGAGTGATCCATCTCAGGAGACTTCAGAGCCTGAAGATCCTAGAAGGCAGAGAGAGCTTTGGAATAGACTCCAGTAACGAAGACGGACCTGCACTGCTAACTGCTGCATCAGATCTCGAGGCATGGACCAAGGCACAGTGATTGGAGAAAGTGTGTATTTAAGATCATGTAGTAGCTATGCGGATCTTAGTTACTGAATGTTCTTAAGCAGAGCCATTGACGTGGACTTTGACCGTGTACAGTGGGCCAAAACCTTACCAGGAAGCTGGGCATTGGCAGCATCACAGCAAGTGATGAGACATCCTGAAATCCACCCCAGTAGTCTTTAGATCGAAGCAGTGGATACCTTAGATCAGGGGCTCTCAACCCCTGAGGGCTTTTTGAAGTGGCCCACGTGGCCGCACCCCGCTGGTTGGGAGTCGGGTACAGCCACCTGCTTCCAGCTTGCGGCCTCGAGCCAGACTGTGGCAGCCCGCCTCCCTCCCCTGGCGCTGGGCTTTCCCCAGCCGTTTAGCAGGGGAAGGGGTCCCTAGCAAGGAGGGCGGGAGGCGCTAGCCGGCTGGGAGCAGAACCGGGGCGGAGCCCACTGGAGAGAGCTGGGCCGGGGCCATGGCCGAGCGGGCTTCTTGCATATTATTAAATCAGATGGATTTGTGGTTCTCTTCCTCTGGAACCTGTGTTTCTTTCTAGCAGGTTCTATGGGTCTCTGGAATCTGGGAAAATTCTATCAAACAGGATCTCTGGGCGGTGTGCGACCTACTAAACTTTCAGTAGCGTAAATCTACAGAGATTGCAGAGTGGTTCTGGAGTCTCAGAGAGGACAGGAAGACTTGTCTGTGTTCTCCGAAAACAACTTCAGACCCTCCTCTACTGTGCTCTGGACTTTGCTTGGGAAACTAGACAGCTGAAGCCATGATGCCCTGTTCATAACTACTGCCATTGAGAAAAAACGGTGTTTTCCACATTGAAGGACGTTTGAAGGGATGCTCTGGTTAATAACTGCCTCTCAGCAAAGACAGCCTGACTTCTCTTTGATCCGATGGAAAGAGTTCGATAAATGCACTGATCTTTGCATAACTCAGGTGCTTATATTTGGCTATGAGTGCCTTTGGCAATCCAAAATTGCAGGGTTGCAAAGGATTAAGACTTCCATTTGGAAAGCAGTGGTCACGATCATACAGGGTTGTCTTGGCATGATGATGTTTTTCTCTCTCATTCATTGCCTTAACAACCAGAGAATTAGGTTGGGGGCCAGGGCAGAGAGAATAAAAATTATGAGTTCTCAGTGGGGAAAGTCTTTTCTGCCAGGCATCTTGCAAGTTAGTGATACTGTTGCTGGGTCTGCCAGATCGTTTTCACAAGACCCAGAAGCATCTCATTGATCAAGAACATGCTTGGCCAGACTCTGGCCAGCTGACCGCTGTGCTGATGCCTGAGAGATAGGGCCTGGTCAGGGCCTTTTTTATTCTCCTACCATGTGCCGGGAGGCAGCGCGGGTTGGGATGGGGCCTTGGGAGGCGGTGCAGGGCTGTGGGGGGGCCTGGATCAGGCCCCAGGGGGCCTGCTGGGACCGGGATCAGCCTGGGGAGGCAGCGTGGGGCTGTGGGGAGCCTGTGGGAGCCAGGATCAGACTCCTGGAGCCAGGATTGGCCTGGGGAGTGGCATGGGGCTGCGGGGAGAGGGGTAGTGCAAGGCTAGGATCTGACCTGGGGGGTCATGTAGGGATGGCGTACGGGGCTGGGAAAGGAGGGCTCAGCCCAGGGGAATGGAATGGGACCTGGATCAAGGCAGAGGAGTAGTGGTGTGGATGGGGAAGGTGCTGCGGGGGCGGCCCAGGGTGATGGGGGGCAGTGCAGGGCTTTGAGTGTGGCCTGGGGGGATGGGATCGGGACTGGGAGAGGTGCAGTGTGGAACTGAGAAAGGGCTTGGGACTGGGAGTTGGTGTGGGGCTGGGTGAAGGTGCGGGGCTGAGGAGGGGGATGATGGGAATCCAAGATGGGGGGGATGAGGAGACAGGGCCAGGTTTGGGCAGGGGACGGCTCAGGGCAGGGAAGTCAGCATGGGGGGGAAGGCTTTGGGGAGCTGACCCAGTGCAGGACCAGGGGGATCGCGAGCCAGTGAGGTTGGGGGGAAAGGAAACAGGTCCCACCACCCCACGGCACTGCTCCCCGTCACCCCATCCCCCTCCTATCAGGCTCCCCCACCACCCCACACCATCCCTACCCTGCTCCTGTTCCCCACACTCTGCTGGCTACCCCTGCGCTTCCTATGTTCCCCACGCTCTCCCTTACTGCCCCTGCCGCATCTATCCAAAATTTGCTCACTGGCCCCCCAAGTGAGGAAAGATTTGAAATGTGGCCCCTCACGGAAAAAGGTTGGATACCCCTGATCAAGAAGGTGATCCTGGATGGTGCTGCTGACTAGAGGATGGCCAATAACTTGAGTTGCAACTCCTTGATCTATTCAAGTGGTACCTGGAGGGAATCTGCCACATGTTTAATGAGGTCTTAGAACTGCTTAAGTCATCAACCATAGACAGGGGAGGAGGCATTAGCATTTCATCTGGTGACGAAGAGGATATAGTAGATTAAGAAGTAGCCTCCTCCTCTGCCCAAACTTCTTATTCCTCCATGTGCTGCAGAGTGGTATGAGGTGGTAGAGATTGTGTCTCCCTACTTTCCTGGCAGGCTGAGCTTCAAGCCATAGAAAATTGCTGTCAGCCAGCAAGGAATCTCAGTATTGCCACTGGGGCATCCATATGGGAGTTGCGGTGGCATCCAAGGTTGTTCCGATCACTTCCCCAGGATTCCGCCTCAGCTCTGCGACTAATATAGAAAAGGTTCCTATAAAGGTGGGTTAAGGAAAGCCTGTACCAAAACTAAAGAGGCTTAACAGACTGAATGGAAGGTCCTCTCCTCCTCGTAGATCAGTGGAGGAGCTCGTGCAGAAAACACTGGTTAATCTGTACCAATGATGAGATGAAAATCCAATGATTGAGCAGATTTTGGTACCAAGAGGTACTCAGTGCCCAGGATCAATTCGACAGAGATTGTGGCTCTTCTGCCACAAATAAATCTTTTGATCTACATTTATTCTTGAAGTGATGGAACGCCAGAACCAACCTGATGGTCTCCAAAAGTGGATGGTTCCAAGGATTTAGATTGATTTGATGACAGGGCCGAAAAAGGTTAATGCTTTGATTTGAATGGTACTGAGTGGTACCAGTGGTGATGGTACCAGTCTGGAGGAACATCTCTCCTTGCCTGGATGATACAGAAACTTGCTCAGAATAGCTGTGCACACAGAATAGCTTCCATTCCCATCATTACCAAAAGAAACTGTAGCCTCTACAGTACCAGGCAGATTCTGAAACCACAGAACGAGTGGGAAACCCAGGTCTTTTTGGAGCAAACTGCCTGGGAACTTTGGAGGTCTCAGGACTCTAGTCATCTTTTCTATTGGAGTGTTGAGCTGAGCTTGATGGGGCATTCGGTCTGCCCAGATTGATGTACATTGGGGGTTCTCCCAACCAGGCTCTGAGGCAGGGTGAGGAGAGCTTGATCTCATTCTTCATCGCCTAAATATAAGGGATGAATAGAAGCTATATTTTCTGTGGGATATGCAACTCTCCTAGGCAGCAAATGCATGTGGAGTGGCCGTTGTTAATTAGGATGGCGTCCCAGCAAGTGAGGCAACATTTGAAATTGAGACACCTGGGCATGCCCTCAAGTCGCTCCATACCTAGGAGAGAGGGGAAAAAAGACACTCCTTTCATCAGAAAAACTAAACCTAACAACGGCACTAAATTAAACTAGGACTAAGAAAACAATTCCAATTTGATGAAGCCCACTCAAGGTGGACATGCTAGCCTGCTCTCAGGCAAAGGCAAGTGAGGAAGAACGGAGGGCAGATCAGCCCTTCAGCCCTATAAAGACCTGGGGTGAGGCATAAAGATGTGTAGGATGTGTGCATGGGCCAAATACACAGTGCTACCAAAAGATTACAATTAAAGGCGCATGGAACATGTGCATTTGAAGTGGAGCACACACAGACACTACCTGAAGAAAAAGAAAGAGAGTTAACCTCCAAGCTGTGAATGAAAAGATGGAAAATACTCTCTTCCTTGTTTGGACTCGATACATTTGCTGCTCTTTGTATGCAACCTACCTTGTTCTCTACTTCCTCAGTAACATGTTTGATTTTTTTCTTAGTATCCTCTGTTAAAATGTTCAGCTGGTTTCGAACAAATTCCAATCTATCTTTCTGGTCCTCTCGTTTCTCCATTGAATAAACTCTAAAGTAGCAAAAAAGAAACATCATCAATACTTGCTGTTTTCCCAGAAACACAACAGTACAAACAACTGTAATAAATCCACCATGGATGGACTATTACTACAAGAGGGTTTATTAAGCAGCCAAGAGAACTGGAAGTCATGTTGGGCTGACAAAGCTATCAACTAACATGAGCACCTGTCCTACTTGTCAGAATGCAAGCATAATACAGATTAAGTTTACATCTGTGTCTTAATGTAATTTATTATAATTAGCTTTTGTTACAAAGAGCGTATCTCTGTTACAAAGAGCGTATTTGGAATTCAGGCACCACTTGTGGTATGTATAATTACTAAAGAAAAAGAAAGGGGGTAGAGAAAGGAATCTTGTTTGTGAAGCTGGCCTTCTAAGACTTAACTTATTCCTACAAATTAGTGGAGACAATTCCTCTGACCAGATTGCCCTATTACTGCTCACTGGCACCATTTGATTGTTGTTTAACGAAGAAACTGTATTTCTAAGCCTGAAGATCAAGAAAAATAAAAACACAAAAACTCTGCCATAAATTACTCTCTCAAGAGTGCCGAGCCCATAGTTCAAATGAAGATGGTACTTTAAAGGCTGAAGTTACATAATCTGATCAGCCAGTGGCGATGCCAACTGCTGAGTCAAATGGTCTAGGGAGGGGCAGAACATAGGTTTTGATGGACAGATTTAGAGAATGAAGCAACAGATTCAAGCAAAGGACATGAAGAGTGGCACTTTGGCTGCGTCCACACTTGTAAATTAAGTCGATTTAAGCTTGCTTAAGTCGACTTAATTTACCCTGCGTCTACACTAGTTTCCTTAAGTCAACTTAAGCAGCTTGCTTAAGTCGATTTAATGAAAATTAAGTCGACTTTATTAAACCACCTTTTCATTAGACTTAAGGCTTAATTCGACTTTTTAAAGTAGAATTAAGACAGTGTAGCCCTGCGGTAGCCCTAACTTGATTTAGGGCTACCCGAGGACTACACCAATGCCCTCCCTGCCGGGGGGGGGGGGCGGCATAGGGGGAGCCTGGCACGCCCCTCAAACGGCAGGGCAGAGCCCTGTGTGACGCTGTCTGGATTTAGGGAAGCATTTATGATATTATTTTCTATTCATATATCCTAAATGCTATAATCCATAGGAACTATGTCATGTTTGGTATCAATACAAAAGTAGTAATTTGCTGGGAATGACTATATAGTTTATGTCTAGGAATTGTATTTGGATTAGAAGTTAGTTTAGTTAGGAATTTGGTGTTCTATCTATACTTTAACTTATGTGATTTTATGGAAATGTCTGAGACAGGCAGCTGTGTAAAACCATTGTCTCCTTAATGTTAAGGAATCTGCCAGGTGATATGGGCCCAGGGAGTAACCTGATGAGCCATTAAGGACACAATGGTTGTATTCCTAGCCCCTAGAAGTCGACGTAGGCGTCCAGTGTGGACGTTCTAGGTCGACTTTGTAAGTTCCCCTTTAAGTCGACTTTAATTTTAAGTGTAGACACACTAAGTCGACTTAGTTAAAGTCGCCTTAAAATTACAAGTGTAGACATAGCCTTTTAGAATTAATCTAAGATTGGAAAAAATGCAGCAGTTTAGGGAGGTAAATGCATAACTATCTGAAGCTGGTGCATTTAGGAAGGATATAAGATTTGGTGGGAGACTGTTACTCCACTGGAAGGTACATTATGAAGGTGCATAGGCAGAAAGGAGGTAAACTAGCAAGGCTAATGCTCAACAGCACATTAACTGGAGATAAGAAAAGACCAGGCATGAAGGGCAGTTAAGAGAAACGTCTTTATTCAAAGCCCAAAGAGTATGTGACATTCTCAAATGCAGAAATATCATTCCAATTATGAGAATACTATATAAGCAAAGGGAGGGAAGAAATACTACCAGGGACAAAGATGACACAGATTGCTCACATGAACGCCTTCCATCCAAGGTGATATTTTAACCACCTGCAAGCTGTCTGGTTGTCTTCACTTTCCAACATTCTCTCCTGCTCATTCACCCTCTTTTCTTTGCAGTACATCATATATGAAATGGGCCTGAGTATTGCTTCTAAAATGGTGGTTACAAGACAGATTTCTTAAGTTCTAAAACGGAGTCTTAAGCAACAAGCTCACAGGATCAACGAGTCACCTTCTCAATGTGTCAACAATGAAGAAAACAACATGAACACAAACAAGGAGTCCTGTGGCACTTTTAAAAACTAAATTTTATTTATCGCATGAGCTTCCGTGGGTGAATCCTATTTTATCAGACGCTGAAATGGAAAACGTCGTGTGGAGGGGAAAAATAAACGAAATGAAGGGCAGAGCACAAGATGAAACAATTTGTTTTGATTCAAACAGTGTGGAACAACAGAAAAGAAGGTGGGGAGATTGGAAGAGGGGGAAATCACCTGTTGTAATGAACCAGGCCACATCTCTGTTCAAAACCAAGTTAATGGTGTAAAATTTGCATACGATTTCCCTTCTTTCAATCTCCCCACCTTCTTTTCTGTTGTTCCACATTATGTGAATCAAAACAATGTGTTTGATTTGCTGCAATAATCTTTATTGATCTTGTGCTCTGCATTTATTTTTCCCCTCCACACTGAAGGTTTTCCATTTCAGCATCTGACAAAGTGGGATTCACCTAGGAAAGCTCATGCAATAAATAAAACTGTTAGGCATTAAAAGTGCTACAGGACTCCTTGTTTGTTTTGCTGAATCAGACTAACATGGCTACTTCCCTGGAACTTATCAACATGAGCACAGTGATCCTTGGATGTTCCTCAAAGCTGTGTGTGTTTCTCCTCACAGGGAAAAAGCAAACATGAGAAAATGGTGCGAGTGAGAAGTATTAAGCCTGAATAATAAGAGATATTCCCTATCCACCTCTTGCCAGTAGAGACACATGAACTTTAGAGTCTGAATGTGCACCAAGAAATTAATACAATGTAAATGGTTCTCTCTATGATCTGGATATATCAAAAATAAAAGACTCCTACCTTTTTTCTGCTGCTGCCACATTTATGGCGTCCATAATGTTTTTCACAGTATCTATTATCTGTTTAGCTCTGATAGTGTGCTGTTCAAACTTGGTTTTCACGGCTGACTGCGAGATACACTCCTGCGAGGGGCCCAAGTCACAACACATTACTGTAATTCCATACCAAAGCTCTCAGGAATTTCAATGTCAGAAAGTGCTTGCTGCTATTATCAAACTTAAACACAAAGGAAAATAAAAAAGGAGGAAGTGTACAGAAATTAAAGACAACTGAAAATGGAAACAGATCTATAGCAGCAAGACTGTACCTTTATATCTGTCCACAGTAATGTGAATTGTTTTTGTATATTAACAGCATAAAAGAAACATCATAAAAGCAAAATCTGATGTACAAATATGAAGATAACTGTTCTTTTCTCAATAGTATAAGCATCTCAAATTTTGCACACTATCTCTTGTCAGTTCTGAACATTTAGTACTAATTCTTACAGTATCAGTTAGTTTGTAGTAGTTTTAATTGTCACATTAACTTTTCTTAAAAGTTTCAGAGTGCAGTTGCTTTAACTGTTAACAAGCTTTTGCATAATTCAAACTTACATTGATATTGACCAGCCAAATATGCAATTTGGCCAACCACATGGGGCATTCTAAAATAGGTATTAAAGCACTCTAACATATTTTCCTTTCCTGAAGAATATTCATGTTAAATCTAATGGCACTGCTTAGAAATAATAGAGTGTAAGGCCAAAAGGGCCAACTGTGATTATGTCATCTAACCTACTTCTCCACACAAGCCACTGTATTTCCTGGAATTAAATTCCTCTTTGAAGTAGAGTGCATTTTTTAGAAAAATATGAAGTCTTGATTTAAAAACGGTCAGTGATGGAGAATCCACCACAACCCTCGGTAAGTTGTTACAACGGTTAACTACCCTCCTTTCTCTGTTAACAGATTAGGCCTTCGTTTCTCGTTTGAATTTATCAAGCTACAACTTGCAGCCACTTCATCTTCTTCTACCTTTGTCTGTTAGACTGAAAACAGCATCAAATGTTTGTTCCCCAGGTAGTTTATAGGAAACTGTGAACAAGTTACTCCACAGCCACCTTTTTGATACACAAATAATAAAAGATTGGAAAACATCTGTCTATCTTCTCTGAACCCTGTCCAAATCAGCAACATTCTTCTTGAACTGTTGATACAAGAGCTGGACACGATATTCCAGCAGCAGTCACACCACTGCCAAATACAGACTTCATGTAATTTCCCTACCCTTCCTCATTATTGCCTTGTTTATATAACCAAGGATAAAAATGCTTTTGGCCACAGCATCACTTTGCGAGTTTATGTTCAGTGACCTCCCAGTCCTTTTCAGAATCACTTCTTTCAGGACATAGTTCCCCTTTCCAAACGTAAGGCCTACAATCTTTGTTCCTAGAAGTATGACTTTAGACGTGGCTGTATTAAAACAGATATTACTAAAACTCAAACTAAAAGTACAGATGACCAGTTTGGGGAAAATGAATTTATGGCCATGAGTAAGATTATAAAATTATGCCATTTCATACAATGTAGACAATCTACTTAATTGGTGTTCACAGTGTGCTAATGTTTGCAGACTGATCAAACACTATCAATACTCTGTCTGTGTTTTAGAAATAAGAGTAAGAGTTAAACCATCTAGCTTCCTTTTATCAGATATAGCTAATTATAGGGAGCTTTTTTAAAAGGTATAAATGGCAGTTAAGGAACTAATTCCCACAGATTTTCAACAGCAGTTGGGTCTAACTGGCCATGGTGCCTTCAAAAATCTTGCTCCCCTCTAGTCCTCCATAATAGTTTGTAATGAGATGTAAACAGAACATCAAAAGAAGAGAAACAGAATGGTAAAAGGTTCGCTTTGTTCCTCGATGAAGCAGATCTAGAAATCAGCGACGAAAGCCAGAGATTCATAGTTATCAGCACATTGTTAGAGCTAGACTAGACATATAGGAAAGATGAGAGTCTTTCAAACATTAGTAAGTAGTAGATAAAGGGATTATAGTCGTTCATTACACGATCAAAAAATCCACACTTAAAAGCACTAGGAAAAACACAAGTGTTAGTTATACGGCTGGAAAGATAAGAGAGAGGAAAAAGTTTGCTTTTAAACTTCATAAACAAATGCATTTATCAAAAGGAAAATAAAAGCTGCTGTGCTTCAGTAGTGTAACTCAGAACCGTTACCTCGAACTGCACTTCAAGCATGGCCAGTTAATTTCTTTGTAAGTGCACAACTCAATACATTTTCTGTGCATAGCATCAGAGAGACACTCTGCAAGGGAGTGTTAAATAAGGATGTGATAGTGTTTGATTTATAAACATCCTCCCCCACCTACTTCACAAAGCAGAAGCAGCTTGGCAAACAGTGATCCAGAAACAAGGACTGTCTTTTCATGAAAGTGCATCATCTGTTGAGTGCTTTTGCATACAGCTCACTAAATGCTGAAGCTTGATCACGTAAAAAATATTATTTCAAAGTAATCTTTTATAAAAGTCTCAAAGGAAACAAACTCTTATCCACATTCCATGAGAATGAAAACAGAAAAAACCTCAAACCCATAGTTTATCCACTAAAGGCTCAATGGACTAAAGACCAAATCAACTAGCTTTTCTCTTGTGGTTTTGGGTATACACATTATACATGAGGTGGGTTGGCTGAACTACAGGTCTAGGGTAATGTCTAGGTTAAACTACAGGTACAAAGGTAGCTTTTAAGCATAAGGATAATATGTTGATGAGAGATAATAGGGCAAGAAGCCTACAGGCCCAAACATGTAAAACGTTAAGCTTAAGCGTTTTGTTTAATGAGACAAGTTGACCAACAATGTCGCTAAGTCACAAAATGGCATAAGCTATTTTTGCAATAAACAGGACTTCTGAGGTTCTGCATCAAATGCTGACATCAGTGGATACCCATTTGGGTATTTTAAGATAGAACAGATACTTAACCACAGGATCGGACTAGTAACTGCCTAACGTATATGCCAGCAAGTTTCAGAGAATTAATATGCTCACCTATAAAATAAGGAAATTCCAACACTGTTAGGGTGAGAAAGTTACAGACAGGAGGGCAAACATTTATGAATATTCATGGCAGCCATCAGATCTGATAGCAGGGCTAACCACAGCCTCTAGATGATCATCAAGATCCTGACCACTGGAATAGTCTGGCATGCCAGATACAGGATGGGATCTTTACTGACCACCACCTATCTCCCTTGTCTTTGAAAGAATTGTGAGAGCACGCATACAAAAGGAGGTGGGACATAAAGTTAATATTGAATTACTGTTACATTTTTATTGCGGTCACAACATTTGTGTTTCCTAACCTTGTTAAAATTATTGAAAACACAGAATATTTTTCCTAAATCTGACTTGCAACTGGGCATTTCCAATTTAACTATACTTGTAACAACAATTGGCCTGGTCTTGGAACTGGAACATGATCCAACTTCAGAGTGTTAATTTGCTAAACTGGGAATTCTGAAATAACCAATACACAGTAAACAGATCAGGCAACAAGTGCTGCCTCTTTTTAAAGTGGTCTTACAATGGGAATGTTGGGCTATGTTTTCAGCTATTTATAACTATACAAAAACTAACTGTTCAGGTTAATTTTTTTTTCATGATTGGTGTCTGTTTCGGGCTGAATTTTCCGAGAAAAATTCAGCCAAAACAGGTCACTTGTTTCCAAGAATAGAGTCTGAGGAAAATATATTGCTTTGCCCTTGCTAAAAAAATCACAGCAAACTTTTCTGAGAAGTTCTAGCATTCCCATGCTTTGGAACAGCTACTTGATATTTGCAAGGGGGGTAAACTTTGTGTCAGAACTGCACCTTTCATCATCCATGTAAAAATCCTCCCAAATCGGGCAAGTGATAATCTTTTGAAAAAAAAAATGCAATTCACACATGCTCATTAGACACTAGCTAGAGCTTCTCAGTTGAATTTCCTAAAGACGCTCTCTGCATAAAGTATGTGCCAGTCCAGAGCTGAGCAGGATGTTCCCCACAACTGCAACTCTGGGTTCATGTCTGCTGAGGCTAGACAATACCCCTGAAAGATGTGCAACTGTCTTACATGTGCTCTCAGTGCCTCTCCTGCTGGACCAAGGCAGTGTGGAGGAAAAGGCTGCCTGATCTGAATACAGAACAGACAAGAGCTGGATCTTGGGGACAGGGAGTAGAGTGAAATAAGGAGCCTGGAAAAAGGTAGAACTGACTAGGCTGGACAAAGAAATTGAGACAAAACCTGGGAGACAGCAGGAACAGGGTATGTGGGTGAGCGACTGGAGGTTAGGGGACAGAATACAAATCAGTTGACAAGCCATGGAGCTGAGAGAGAAGGAATGCTTGGAAGCTAATGGAGGACACTAGAACTGGCTAGGCAAGGAGACTGGATGAAAAGAATGAGGCGTGTAGACTAGAAGTAACTAGTTTAGGAGAAGAGGCTTGAAACAAGGAGCCAGGGATGGAGAAGAGACAGGAAAGGGCAGATGGGATCAAGTTTGGGGGGAACGGGCAGAAACGTCTGTGTCCTGTAGTGCACACAGCCCTCCAAAGCCTGGAATGGAACACAAGATTCTCAAGTTTCATTACTCCTCATCAGCAAACATCTATGAAACACAATGACAAACTGTCACATTCCTCTCTTGGTGCTGGGCCATGGAGAAATGGATGCTATCCGTTATTCGTTCCTTTAACTCATGTCACAGAGGTCTGTGTAGTGGATGTTAAGATTCCACCTCTGCTGTTGATCAATGAGGGCATATAATGGAATTTCTGTATTTTCAGTATGCTTTTTTCCGAAAACAAAAGAAATTCCATGCATGCACACACACAGATGCACATATCCCTATGTTAAAAGGGCATTAAGCTTACTAGGTTAAGAAATGCCAGATTTAAAGGTTCCCCACTTAGGGAAGATGTGGCCCCAATGACTACAACTTTTTAGAAGTCAGAATCAGACCTTGGAGGCACATTGTGTTACCACATGGAACTTGTTAACACTGAACGGCACTGGATAAAAGGCAACTCTTGTCAAAGAACTCATTTGTTACAAAGATTATAATCACCAACATCCAAGAGACCTGTATGATGCTGTCTGATATACGAGTGACCATTTATAATATTATCAATATCAAATATTTCAAAATTGCAATAATTCTTATGTGATATGCCACGTCAGGTACCATTGGAAAGGTTATATTATCATACTTAGCAAGATATTGCTTATGTGTATGCATCATCTTTGTACTGTGAACTGTGGATGTGTGTGATGTATTTGTATCCAAAAACTTACGCTGTGCTCCAGGGTTACGTCCCTGGAAGATTAGCATCAAAGGGCAGGTGTTCACTGACAGCAGAAAATTTGCCACCATCAGGGATCTCCCTTCGAAGCAGCACAGTATGTGTGCAGAGAGTAGAAAAGCCAAATGTAGATACACAAGTTATTTCAGGTAAGTTGCTTATCCACATAGCGACTGCCGCCGAAAAGGGCGGGCAGGGTAGACCTGCCCAAAGGCTGTTGGCTGGCTATACCATGAGCATGGGGAGAGAAGGCAGGGGCTATGAGTCATCAGAACACATAGGGACATGTCTGCGGTCAAGGGGACTATAACAGGTTTCCACAATCTCTGTTCTGTGAGCTGTATTTGAGACAAGCCACATGGCAGAAATTATAAAAGGCTGCTGCACCATCTCCATCTTGTCTTCATTCCTGCTTCCTGCTCTTCTTGTTGCAGCCTGCTCCGACCGTGGCATTTTCTGGGCTACCCTAGGCCTGTACACGTCACAACCTGTCTGTCACAAAGTCATCCAGCTATCACGGAAGCAGCAACCTATGCTGGTGGGCCACACTGAACTTAAGGTGTGGCATTTCTTAGACTACCTCTAGCACAGATTTTAATCATAAACAACCTCATATCTTCATGCTCACCTTGCGGTTGGCTCCAATACTGTGGTGAAGATTTATCTGGTTTTTGTGGTCTATTTGCCACCAGTTATGCAAAATGATGCATTCTATCAATAGCTAGCAGCAAAAATCCAGTCAACTCGCCCACGTGACACACTACTAGCACTCAGAAATTTCAGTTCTGTGATTGGCTGTGGTCAAGCTGGGTATGAAACCGTGACAGGATACTTTGGTTTGGGTTCCCCGAATGACATCACCACCTGACTTTTTGATGCTGTGCGCGATTGAGAGCTTGTCTGTTATGGAATGCTGGGGCAGGCGTCTTAAAAACCATCACTGTGCCTGGATTTCAAACAATGAACATACCATGAGAGAAGGTGACCACATCCTCAGAAATCACTCCACAAGGAAATTTCACTGGGTCTTCTGTGGCACTAGAGCACCAGAAACCTCCCACCATATGCTGCGTTTTCCAACTCCTTTGCTAGCCAGTCCGCCAACAGTTCAATGTCTGCTCTAGGGGTCGGCAACCTTTGCCAGCCCCACGCACTGCACCCTCAGCAGGTATGGGGGCAGGGACTCCTACTCCGTGCTGGCCCCGCCCCATGTGCCACGGCTCGTTTTGCCTGCTGGCTGAGCACGGCCAGCAGGGGTCAGGAGCCACAGCCACACACGCTGCTCTTGTGGCCCCAGACCCTGCTGGGGGGCGGGTCAGCAATCCAAAACTTCAGAGGTAGGCCACCAAAACCCCCCAGTGCAGGGGGGGGTCTAGTATTGCAGGAAGCATTGACAAGTTCATCTACCTAAAGCTGCAAGCAAACCTCAAAGGGTCAGTTTCTGATACAAACAGCAAGATGATGTACAATAACTATGTAAAATCAAGGGCTCAAAATTGCTTAGAAGTCACCAGCTTCAGAACAACTTTTTAGTCCTACTTTAAATGTAAAAAAGTCTGCAATCACAAGGAAGTAAGTCTTGAATGTCAAGATTGAGAGGAAAAAATATAAAAAGCACAGCATTTTGGCTCTAAAATATTGAAAGCTTAACTATATGGTTTGCGTGTTTTCACATCATGTAAGATTTTGGTAACGTAACTTATGAGTACCACCTATTGGTATCTTTGTATGATATAAATTACACTGCTAAGTTCTTATATAAAACAAATGCCCAATTCTGCCACCCTTCCTCATGCAGAGTACTACCTGTTGGAGCAAGTACATATTATTCAATGTGAGCAAGGATGATTGGAACTCCAAGCTACCTCAAAACTGGAACTGTGTGTGCATATTTATGATATGCAATGGAATTAAGTCAAGGAAACAAATTCTCTTAGCACCACAAAGCTGTGGAAGCATACACTTAAAAAGCCCATGACATCTACCTCAAATATTTGTTCAAAATTCTGAAATTCCTGAAATCTTGTCTGAAATCCTTCAGCGAGTGCACCACCTGCAAAGCATAAGATAGATTTAAGGTAGATCATAAAATCAGTAATTTACTATGAGATTTTAACTCCTGAATTAACTCAGATGTTTTACATGCACATGAAGGGGAAGCAGCATTCAACACATACCACTCTCTGGCATCCCTTGGGCCTTCTGCTTTCTAGCACTAAGAACTTCTTTGGCTGAAACAAAAAAGATGCGGTTCCGTGCTTCTGAAGGATCAACGACTTTGAGCTCATCAACTAGAAAAGTCAGACAGCGCTCCATATGCTGTCTGCGCACCTGTAAGAAAAGGCAGAAAAGCCATGCAAAAAGCATCAGGCAAGCTGTAAAACATTTCTGAGACAGTGAAATGAAAACCTTGGAGTAATAAACGATCCCACTTATCCTAAGAAGTGCTGAAGAACCCTCCCACATAAGATGCCCTCTGGTCCTAAAGAGACAGCAGCTGCTACTAATTAGCCATTTTGGAGTCCCCCACTTAACAGCAAGATTTTGGGGGGGTTTTGTTTGTTTTTAATTTATTTATTTATTTTGTGGGGAGTACTCAACCAAAAGCTAACACACTCAAAAGGTCCCGAAATAACAATTGCTTTAACACTTGCAAAGCACAGAGTATATGTTGCATGTAAATTACACTGGGAAATGAGAATTTTTTAAAAAAAAGTCTTGAAGGTCATTTTTAAAACCCACCATTGAATCAATTTTGTAGGTTGGTAATTACATTTGAAGCAGGTGGCAAAATGCTTTCACATTTTGATCACATATCCTCCCTCCACTGACCACCTCCACCCCCAAATTTCTTTTATTCTTATTACAATGTACCATTTACCATGGCGTCTAGACATAATAGGCATACATTTATATTGCAATGTTTTCTCCTATAATTTAAATAAGTCATTATCTTTACTATGGTTACGGGACATTTATTTCCAAAGAATTAAAAAGTAACTCACGTCCTCCATGTACTCAGGCTCTGATGCAGATGCATCCCAGCGATTATTCAGGATGAAGATGTTTGGCGTAGAAAGTCGTTCATTTACTTTATGAAAAAAGTGTTTTTCCTAAGAATCGAGGAAAGAAAAAAACCCAAATAGTAGAGTAATGCATCTTTTAAAGACGGTAGCAGATTTTCTGGATTATCCATTTGTAATTTAAACCAAGAAAGTGTTATTTTTAAAAAGTTATTTTGATACTTTCTGCTTCTCTAAAGTTTACCATTTTATATTAATGCAAAAATAATAAATTGTATTAAGATTACAATAACAAAATCTAAGTTGAGTTTCACAAGCTTTTGGCACTAATTCTCTGAAAAACGGACATCAGGTAAAACTACTTCAGAAATTAAAAAAAAGGCAAGGTCTCCCTTGTTTGAATTGTCTTTTTACTCTTGCACATCCAGCAGAATTTGGATGCTAATCAGGTTCACATCAAACTATATTCTCCAATGGAATAATTTTAACCTGAACTACAAATAAGCAGCACTTTATGATAGTAGGCATGATTTGAACTACTGTAAAGTAACAGGGATTCCCAAGTAATTCCTATATTTACCTCGGAAAACTGAATAATATGTGCACATGCCTGCAAATATCTTGAACAGTATGATCATTATTTAGCATAGCTGAAGAGTGAAAGAAACTGGCCATCTTCAGCTTCTTGGACATTAAGAGAACATTGGGTCATGTCTACATTATGGGTGCTATAGCAGAGAATTTACAGCCCCCCAGATGTCACTACATAGTGCCATAGCATAAAGCAGCATTTCCCGAACTAATTTGGCCATGGAACACTTTTGGGCTTGGAATATGTTGACAGAACACATATATGCTGGTCTGGGGGCGCAGGGGGTTGCATACTGAAAAATTTAAACATTGCTCAAAAGTTGATTTAAAAACATCAGAAGGAAAAATATCGCTGGCATCGAAATTTTTTCACAGAACACCTATTCACGTTCTGCAGAACACAGTTTGGGAAACACTGGTATAAATGATTCCTAAAATTCTGGAAGGCAATTTCCCATCTTTGTATGAACTCCACACAATAAGTCTGCTCATGGAAAAAGCTAGATCATTGAGGTAGATAAGGTGAAGAGAAATCTTACCTCTCTAGCACAGTCCTTCACATAAACAGGCTAAATAAATTACGGGCATCTATTCTTAAGAGGGAAATTTACCCCTCTTCAGTGCTGGGAACATACAGAAGAACTGGACAGAGACACAGATTTACTCCACATCTCTTTCCGTTAGCTTTCGTGTTGGAGTGCTACATGGTGTTGGTGGCCTGTGACATACAGGAGATCAGATACATGATCTGGTAGTCTCTTGTGTTCTTAAACACTTTGGGCTTGCATATTTTTCGTCACATATATACTTCAAGTGCCTTAGTGCAGTCTATTTCCTTGATGATAATACTCTAATTAAAATATTACAAATTCTAATAACATTAGTGTTTTTTTATCAGAGGATCTTGAGTCTCTTACAAAACTGGGCAAGTATTACTGCCATTCTACAGATGGGAAAATGGAGGCAGAAACGATAAATGACTTACCCAGAGTCAGAATAAATCAGCAATAAAGCTGAGAACAGAATGCTGGTGCTTTAACCATTATACCACACCATACTTTTACCCCAGATAATCATGGAAAATCCACTGCATAAATTCAAGGAAGAAAGCAGAAGCTCCCACAAATCAATGCTTACCAAGGTCTTACCTCAGTGGATCCTTGTGCATTTAAGTGAAGACCTAACAATTATTATTAACAAGACAACATCCTACCGTATTCATGAGAGTTGATTCTGAATTAGCAACCAAGACGAAAACATCAGCATCTAAACAGAATTTGTCAATCCAGGTGTCTAACTCTGTAGTGACATCTGTGCCAGGGCTGTTGGGGAAAAACATTTATGAATATCTAGAAAAATAAAATTTTATTTTTTAGAAACTGAACAAGAAGACTGGGTGGCTCAGGGACCTGGCAATGAGATATGAAACCCTGATGAAATGCAGCACAAGCTGGTCATGGCAGAAGGCGACTGCCATCTGGCAGTTTTTCAGCCACTTATGTAAAACAGTTGGTTGTCTCCATTCAGTTTCTAGTGGATGGGTATCCACATCATAAAAGCAAACACAACTGAAACATGGTTGGCAATCTCAGTGGAGAAGCCAAGTGCTGAATAGGCTAGAACGCATTAATTATTCTTTTGTCCCTACAATTTGTCCCTCAAAGGATAAGAAAATATGGAGAATCAAAGTTGCTAAAATAGTCTTTTGTTTTGTTTTTGTTTTAAATAGCATTAGCCTCACTTACAAATTTTAAAGTCATCTCCATAAACTGCATAACAAAATATCCTGTCACTAGTGTTGCAAGTTCCTTATAAAATGTACTTTTCCATGATTATGGAGAAATATTTGGGAGATAGTATCTCCATATTTAAGGCTGGAAGTAGCCATTGTAAATATGATTTTTACTCTCACTCCAGTTTAGCCAAAATAAAACCCTTCTCCCTGAAATTTTACATATATAATCTCAATGCTAGGGTAGCATTTATCTGGCAAGTCTGAAACTAAGAAAGACATGGTATTTGATGGATCAGAATTCAAAAAGTAGGTCACTATTTCCTGAACATTTTCTGAGCATTATTTTTCGATTTATCAGATCTACTAACATCTTGGGCAAGAAAAATGGAAAGTTTCTCAATCTTGTGAAGTAATTAATTATTTCATTGTTAGAAGTAGCTTTTGCAGTCAGAATGGACTCCACAAAGATCTTAACTTGACACAGTGCAAATGGTTCAGGGAGGGAGATTATGTGTGGAGGATCCAGAGCATAGCAATCTACAAGTTCCATCAGCATGGCTTGCAAGAAAGCTCGTTAAAATTTCCCAAGTTTCATTTTTTTTAAAAATATTCTTTAAGGGGGGCAGGATTTTTTCCCCCCAAAGTCTCCCCAATATAATATTTGTCATATTTTTTTTCAACCAGCTATACAACAAGTAGAAAATTCCAAAGGGGGAAAAAAATGTTGATATTTCAGATTTCAACCAGAAAAAAGGGCTGATTTTCACTGAACATTTTCCATGTTTTTCCAACCAACTCCACTTGCAAGTTATGGAATCTCTTCACAGCTTGCAAGTGCCATCGCGACTCCTGCGTGGAAGCATTCTTTCTGTTTTGGAGGGAAAAAAAAAAAAACAACTAAAGAATTCCCAGGCAAAAACCTTCATTAAGCACAAGTTCAGGCTGTAAATCTCCAGCAGTTTCTTGAAAAGGAAAAATACATGAAGTGCAATTCTACTATACAAAGCAACTGGAAATAGCTTCCATGTTTATCATCTATCAATCATTTCCAGTTCAAATTTGCTCAGTTTACTAATAAAAAGATAAGATTTATTTCCCCCCTAAATGCAAGTTTTGAAAAATCTATCTGGAATCTGACAAACTATGTGCGCCTTCTCACACTTCCTCACTAGAAACAAGGATTCTGATAGGCAACTCATAACCTAAATTATCCCTGTGCAACTCTGCTGTCTTCAAATTGTGTCTGCCGTGACCAGTGGGTATTCCCAGTGTGTTTAGCAGGCTCGCAGAGGTGTCATGGGGAGCATGATACAGCACTGCAACTTAAATGCAATTCCACTGATGTACAAGAAAAACAGAAGTCAGCTCCCTCTTACAACTGGGTTGGTTCTGTATTGCTTTCATAGGGACTGATCCTACATTTGAGGAAGAAAATAACAATGCTCCCACTGATTTCAAGTGTGTAAGATCAGAGGCAGAGTAAGTAGAATTAGTAATTTTTTTGTTTGTTTTGGTCATGGTAGTGAGAAATGTGTACTCTGAACACACTCAGGCCTGGTCTGTACTAAAAAAAACTAGGTTGACCCACCTATGTCACTTGGGGTTGTGAAAAATCCACACCCTATGCAACATATTTAAGATGAATTAACCCCCTGTGTAGACAGCGCTAGATTGACAAAATAATTCTTCCACTGTCCTACCTACCACCTCTCAGGGAGATGGATTACCTTTGCCAACGGAAGAACATGTCGTTGCTACAGCCATGGCATTTCAAGTGGAGACAAGCCATTAGAAGGCTCATCTTTAATTCCACAAAATCCCTCAGAAGAGCAAAACCACAGTGTAATTTCTATGAATTATATAAGAGCTGAAAAAAAATAGGTAATTTATATCCATGGTGGCAGGAGACTCCTTTGATATTCAACGTGTTTGCAGAAAAAAGTCATAGCAACGCTGTCCAGAATTCTTTGAGTCCACAAATAAACTACATAATGTGAATTTAATAGATCTGCAGCTACAGGCTGGAGCCTTCTAAGCGTCTCCCTGGTCTAGGTATTTCTAGAAAGCTTATCGCTGTATTAGCTCAAAAATCCTTATTAAAAAATCTTTTCCTCAGAAACCCAGATTGTATTTTGCATGATAAACATGAGGGGTTCAAAGGATGACAGGCTCCTGGGGAACAAGGAAAGGGTTACAGTTGGTAAGATGACCTTAAATGGTTGTTTTTTAAAAGTATAAGCTTAACCAAGCCAAATGTTAGATATCTTCTGAACTCAGTAATGGGACACACTCCCATTCCAACTGTAACTCGCCAGAACACGGACAGTGGTTTGATGAGGACAGACTGGAGAAACAAAGGAACAAACTTCAAGTGCTTAGAATTGTTCTTGCTTATGACATCTCTAAAAATCAATGTTAAATCAACCTAACATTTAAATTAGGCTTTAGTAACACGATGAGTGAGAGTTGGGTAATATAGAAGAATCTCTAGAGAATTGTTTTAATAAAATAATACTTATACCTGTCCACTAAAACCAAGTCGTCTCTTAGGAGAGCACACTTTGCCTTAGGCCAAAAGACATGGACGAGGCAGCCAGCTTCCAAGTCTTTATCCATGTGAAGCGCATGGGCAAGCTGATTTACCGTCTGTGAAGAATGCAAGTGTCAAACAAAGAAAGACGTTTATGTCTGCAATATAGTAGCCTTAAAAAAATAAAACAGGGCCAAGAATGTTTTCTGAATTGAAACTTAGTTAAAAGCCTTATAAATTCTCGAATACATCATCGGTAGAAGGCTTCAACTTGCAGTTTAAATATTGTGAATCGTTTTTTCAAATGCCTTCTTTCCATCCAGGGCCCTTCGTATCACTTAGTGTCTGCAGAAGAGTCATTATTCTATATTTTGAGAAAGAGACAGGACTCTTTTGGGAGCAGTAGTGGTCGTTCAGTGGTTGGAGGGTTACTACTGATTGTCACAATGTACTTCTTCAAAGCTAGGAGGCCAGTAAACTATCCCTCAGACTGAGTATTCAAGGGGTAATTATTTAAAAAACATTTTATGGATTAAAAGGAGAATTTTTTAACCTCATTCTGAACTGGTTAGAATGTTTTTTTTTCTTTTAAACAAAACCAAAACCGCTGGTAATAAATGAAGCATGGGAACCCGATGTGATATTATAAATAGTTTTCCATCAAAGGAAGTGTTTAAGTATGCAAAATGTTTAAAAAGTGACAAGAGGCATATTTTTCTGAATTGCAAGTTTCTGAAAGAAAGTGGTCTAGGTGCATTGTCAAATGTGAGCCTTCCAGAGCTTTGGAAAAAAAGTTACAGAACTTTCTGGCAGTTTGATACATACAAACTATTCTATAGCATGAGGTACAAATGAGCCATTTACATGCAAGGCATAAGAAAATGCCATGGGCTTTGTTTTCGTTTTATTTAATTATTTCGGCGCTGAAAGAATGATTTTGAAATACTAAACAAATGTGGCTAATATTCCCCATACTTAAAAACAGTAAGCATTAAATATTGCATCTAACAAAATGGCCATTTTAATACTAGATTTCCAAGAACATGCTTCTTAACTATTGAAAAATTGTACCTTGACACTTTTCTTCTCATCTGATCCTTCTGTCATGAGATAAGCCTTATCACCATCTGTTCCTTCTACGCTGAGAAAGCAATTCGTTGTGTGGCCAATCCCACTAGGAAGTACCTTATCCCACAACATTGCATTAATGACAGAACTCTTTCCACTGCTTGTTCTAAAGAAAGAGAGAACATAAAAGTATTTAAAGGAAGGTATACAAAAAACCAAAACACACAAAATTGCTTTAAATGGTGTTCTCCCAACTTAAGGAGGCCCAGATTCTTGAAGTTGCTTCTTATGGCATACCCTTGCGTTCATACAGAACAGCTTGCAGGAATAGGGCCTAAAACCAGGTCTATAGTAGAAAAAGTTTCCCAGTATAGCTATTCTGGTAAACCCTCCTAGTGTAGATGCAGCTTAAACAGACAAAAAAGTGCTCTTACAAGTATAGCTTATGCTGGCTAGGCATGCGAAATAAGCAAAAGCATTTTTATTTTGTATAACTGCATCTACAAGAGGACTTTTCTCTGTAAACAGAACAAAAAACCTGCCTCTCTCTTTCACATACACGTACACACAGAGTCACAACCATAGCCAAGCATCATTGTACTAACAAAAGTTTTAGCAGAGTCCTGGCCCTAGACTTCAGAACAGAGACTCATTTTTTTTTTATTCTACGTTTATTCTGTGCCTATTACCCCTGGAGCCCCCAGTCCTGACTAACACCTACTCTAATACAAACAATGACAATAATAATACACTCCGCTAAGTTTCAAAAATAATTTTCATTCTAAGGTAAATTCTTAGTTAAATATGACCATTCACATCCCTTTAATGTAAGATAGCTTACTCAACTGGACGAAGATTTCCACAATAAAACATGAAAGATCTAACCAATCTTTTTTTAAATTGTAAAATGCATTTCTCTTACAGTAATTCCAGTTTATTTTAATACAAAGTTCCTCTTTGCTAGAGTTAGTGCTAACCTTATTTGGGATGAAAGACATAATACAGACATTTGGTTAACTTGGCAACAGATCTCTTTGTTAATTCAGTAAACTAAAGGGATTCAAAAAGTTTATTCTAAGCCATGTCCTTCTTTAAGCTAGCCTTCCAGTCATCACACACAAGGATTTGGGACTTAAATATTAAGCAACAAAAGGAATCTAGTGTAGAGGGGACATTCCCACTAACCAGTTTATTTTCAGAGCATTGGTTTTCAACCTATGGACTGCGAATACCTAAAGGTTCTCGGACTATGTCTAAGATTTCCAAAGAAATCTGCACCTCCATTTGAAATCTTTTAGGGATCTGCAATTGAAAAAAGGTTGAAAACCAGTATTTTTGAGATACTGTGCCTAGAAGAGTGGAGTGATGCTTCAGAAAGCAGTCTGCAAATTTATTAAAACAAGCCTATTTGCCAACATTTATAGAATTCATTCAAAATACAGCACTAAAGTTGAATTTTAATGAGCTTGTCACTCCCCATGCCAGAACCCCTATAGCCCTTTGCAATAGCAACTTTCTACGAAGCCCCATCCCTTTATATTCCTTCAAGATGTAATTCTGTGAAATGTCAAAACTTTGGAGGAAAAAGAAAACTTTTTTCCTACTTAGTCAGTTAAGTAGTTGTTTTTAATTACTGAATTACTTTAAGGAAATGCAGATAAGACCGAATTCCAGAGAAAAGCTTGCATATATGCTTCACTTTACCCACAAGTGGTCCTATTTGCTTCAGAAAGAACTACTCGCGTACAAAGCTAAGCACCTGCAGAAACATTTGTGGGGATCAGCACCTTAAGTTTGCTCTTCACCAGTTACTGTGACATACCTTTCACATTTCACTCAGATCACAGAGTGAAAATAAGTCTTATGAACTTCAACTCCATTTCTGCTCACATTCAGTTTCTACTAGTCATGCACTGACATGAAGTTGCGAGGTTTGGATTATCAATCTTGAACGGGAATGCTTTAATCCAAATTAAATTTTCAGTGTTTTTTTTTTTTTTTTTTTTTTTTTAAGTAATTAAAACTATCTATTAAGTTTTGCAAAAACCACCCAAAAAAACCCAGACATAAACCCAACATTTAGACTTAAATACCTGAAGGTACCCCTTAAAATTATATTTAATGCTGTCATCACTCTGTTGCTAAATTGAGGAACTGAATTATTTAAATTCATTGTTTCATACATACAGAGACTGTTATTGCAGTTATCTGCCTTCTGCAGTATGTACTAAAAAAGTAACACTCAGATGATCACGATTTCCCCACATTGGAAGATGTTATTTTTAGCACAGGAGAAGAGTATTAAATGAACATTTTCTTCCAGTGTTATAGGAATGTCACCTATATGAGGAAGATGTCCTACAACCAAGATTTGTTTGTAACTAACACTCTTCCAAATTCAGTGAGAGTTAGGATCAGGGGTTAAAGTATTCTGGAATGCCATAGAACACCGTTCCGGGGCCCACAAATTTGGAGAGCCCGCAGGGAATGGTGGGGACGGGTCGGGGACACGGGGAGCCCGTGGGGGATGGAGGGGGACAGGATGGGGACTTGGTCCCACTTCATCAGACTCCTAATTTCCCCATCTTTAAAGTGTCTGACAAAGTGGGATTTTCTCCCACAAAAGTTCATGCAACAAATAAATTTGTTAGTTTTTAAAAATGCCACAGGACTCCTTGTTTGTTTTGCTATACTTTTGCATTTCTGATAGGGATATATTTCATTTCCACAATTGTGTTGTATTGCCAGAACAGCCTACAAGGTGTACATCGTCATTTCTTATGCTCAAGCTCCAAAGGGGTAGCTGTGTTAGTTTAGTTCAGAAAAACAAACATCCAGCCCCCGCTGCTGGCCCTGGCTCCCAGGCTGGATCTGGACCCCAGCCTCTACTGCTATCACCACCTGGCGGCCCTGGGCCAGCTCCTGCCTTCGGCCCCGCCAGTCCCAGGTCCTGGGCCCCAGGCCAGCTCCTGCCTTTGGCCCTGCCCATCCCTAACCGGGGCTAGATGCTGTGACCAGCCTCCTCCTGCCAGCCCACCCGGATTGGGGCCAGCCATTGCGGGCCCTGACCCGGGGCAGCTGCTGCCCACCTGAGAGGAGGGATTTAACTTTTCCTCCTCTTCTCCTGCTCTGCACCATCTGCCTCAGATACAAGCTGCAGAGCAGGAGACTTAAAAGAGCTGGCACATTTCTTTGCACCTGTGTTGCTGGCTCGGGACTTGGGGCACTGGCTTGGACACTCTGGGCTCATGCCCTCTCTGCTCAGTGCCATTGATGCCCTTGGAGTAAACCCTGAGGCCTGTCCGTGATCGAGGCCGAGGAAGGTATTTAATACCCAACCAAGAGCCTCTGTAAGAGAGATGTTGAGTGATGCCCAGGCAAGGGGTAATAGTGGTGAGGCTGCACTGTCCCCAGCTGGAGCTGGGCTGCAGGGGACCAGCAGCTGCTGCACACCGGGTAACTGCAGAGAAAGTGGGGGTGGGGAGAGGATTTGCATCACCCCCCAGCCTCACATCCTCTGCTGCAAGTACAGACTCCCCTCCCCAGGCCAAGTGGGAGATGGGGCCAGAACTACTCCTGCCCCTGGGGGGGCAGCATGAAGCGTGAGGGGGAGCAAATGTGATGTCTGATAGCAGAGTACCAAACAATTTCTGCTGGTACTCATGGGAGAACCTGATCTGAAAAATTATGTCAAGCCCTAGTTATAAAGTGGTGGGTGATAAAGTGTTCTCTTTAATCACTAAGGAGAGACAAAGAAGTAATGGGCTTAATTTGCAGTAAGGAGATTTAGATTAGACATCAGAAAAAAATCCTTAACTATAAAGACAGTTAAGCACTGGAATAAAATTACCTAGGAAGGTTGTGGAGTCTCCATCTCTGTAGGTTTTTAAGAACAGGTTAGACAAACAGCTGTCAGGGATCATCTATAATAGTTAGCTCTGCCTCAGTGCAGGAGACTGGACTAGATGATCTATCCAGACTCCCTCTAGTTCTAACTTTCTATGATTATACTGGGAACAAATCATTACAAGGTGTTATTCAAAATCCAAATGTATGTAACTTGAAGAGGTCAACACTAAGTCTAGAAAGAGAAAATCCCATTTATTTCTGTGATTAAGTTCATTACCTGCCAAAAAATGCAACTTTCATGTGTCTCCGTGAAAGCACCTCTCCAATGACTGCCAATTTGTTTTTATATGCCTGTATTTCCGCCAGTTCTTCTTCAGTTGCTACACATTCAAGTTCTGGGTTCCTGTATGTTGCTATACAGAAGAAAAGATTATTACAAAAGAAATCATGAGACCAGTGTATGTTCTAAGGCATTAGCTATGGGTTAACACTTAATTGACACATGCCATCAAAGAGCTAACTACAAACAATCTCTGCCACAAGTCATTTCATTTAACTAGTTGAGCGAGGTATTAATAAAACACAGCATTGTTAATTGCATGTCATACATCTACAGTGTATCTGTGGGATTTTAAATCTACTGTCTCTTAATTAAGACATAAGAATTTAGGAACTGGAATAAGCCACATCAGCATGCTGGACTGAATTTGGGAATTCTTAGCATCACTGGTTTCCTGCTTTTTTGACCATTCCTTGTAGTACCCATCTCCTTCGAGAGGCTTGGTGAGATAGAAAGGAAAGGGGAATCAGTCACATTGCATAAACACTATCGATTTTAGACTGTCTTCACCACAGAGTTAACCTGGGAGACTGGCACCCAAGATAGCCTAGCCCAGGGGTTTGTGAGGGTACTGCAGGTGGTCTGTGGGGTGGGAGGAGATAACGTAATAATATAATCCCTTCTCATTAGGTAAGTGTTATCTTTTTCCCACTGGTAGGCCTACTTCAGGTAAATGTACTGTGATGAGTGCAATATGTTTGTGAGTGAGCATAATAAATTATTAGAAATAGCTGCATTTTTAACATCCCTTGATATACATGTTTGACTCCCATCAGCTATAGGCTATGTTAAAAATGGCTTGCTTACGTGGTGGTCCACAAAAGCTCTCAATGACGATGTAGTGGTCTGCATAAAGGAAAAGGTTGGGAACCGCTGCCCTAGCCCAGTTATGAATAGCACACTTGAGTTACTGGGTCCACATTGGTGCTACACTCACTCTTATGTGTTGCTACGATTTTGGGGGACACATCCCATAATTCTTTGTGCTGAAGTAGACTGACCTATGCAATGATTCTTTCCCTGTTAATTGTTTGTCTTTTTGGGCCAAAGGGAGGAAACCATTATGACACAAAAACTATTAGCCATCAAGTGACTTAGCCTGCATCCTCACCGCCAGGGGAGTGGATACCAGCACCGGTCAAAGTCTCAGTCTGACTTCTGCCTACAACCCCAGAAAGGCCAACTAACCTTGTCAGAAAGTACCACCAAACTCTGGCAACAGGTTCGTGTGTGTGGACAGGAGGAAGGTTAGCGGCAACACCTGAGTAAGAACCCAGATTCACTCTGCAGTGAAGACACACTCAGCGTTGGCTAGCATAAGTAGTTTCATTAAAGGGCACGGACGCTCCAGGCTCTTAGAACTTCTGAAAGTCAGTAGCTTTTATACAAGTACATACCTTTAGGCAGCCAAGTTTGAAAACGTAAGCCTAAGTGACTTTCCCACGGTCATATACCAAATCAAGTTGAGCAAAGAATAAACTATAGATTTCCCAACTTATTGTACCATACCACCTCCCCTTCCAATACCTGTATACAGGGCTGGATTAATGCCTCTGTGGGCCCGGGGTTATAAGATTTTGTGGAGGCAGGACAGTGGGGTCTCTGGCACTCAGGGAGGCCCTACTTACATTGCCCCCCCCTTAGTTGGCAGCACTCCATGGGGAGGGAGTCAGCCCCCTCTCCTACATTTCTCCCATCAGCAGCAGCAACAGCACCCCACAGGGTGGAGAAGACTCGGTGGGCCCATAGCCCACTCTCCCCCTGCTGCAGGGGTGGTGGGGCAGCTGTGACAGGTTCTCCGTGACTCCCTCTTTGCGCCCCCGTCAGGAATGGAGGAGGTCAGAGAATGCCCTGGGTACCAGTGAGCCACAACAGCCTGGGCAGCAGGGCTCCCGCTCTCTCATTCTACCTCCAGCCTACCCTCCACACACCCTGTTCGCCCAGTGTCATCCCCCCCCCCCCAATGTCCCCCCTCTGCTCCAGCCCCCTTCCCTCAGCCCAGTAACCCACTGCTCCCTGATTCCCCTGCCTCCCTCCCATCCTGCCCCTTTCAATGCCCATCATTTCCTCTGGCCCTTCACATCCCTGTTCCCCACTCTGGTCCAGTACAACCCCTTGTGGCTCTGGCTCCCAGGGGTTGAGGTCCCAGCCTCAGCCTGGCAAAGGCTGCTTCCCTTGCCCTGCAAACAAAGGCAGATGGTGGAACCTTTCCTGGGCAAGGCTGGGAGCAGTCTGGAGCCAAAGCCCCTGCACTGGGGGGTGAGACCAGGAAGCAAAGCTACCTGGAGCAGCAGAGTATGATGGTCTCTCCTACATTCCCTCCAAGAGGTGCCTCCCTAGGAGTAGGGGCCAGCTGGCCAGGGCTGGATTTATGTGGGGACTTGGGCTGCAGCCCCTGCATTAATCCGGCCCTGCCTATACATACTCAAAAACCCAGACACTGAAGAATGCATGATTATGATTAATGTGTGTGTTACCACAGTACCCAAAGTCTCCATGCGGCTCAGGGACCAATTGTCCCTATACATGTACAAAGACGCAAAGTCTCTGCTCCAAAGATGAAAACTAACCTTCAACAAAACTTGCTCCTTCAGTGACATAGTCCAGCAGTTGGTCAAAGATAGCAGTAATTGTCTTTTTAGCCAGCACAAAGTGTTTCAGTGGGGAAGTAGTAGTTTCTGCCATTATGCAACTGTAATAAAAATTGTGTAAAAATGACAAACAAAACTAAAAATTACAAGTAAGAAACAATGCATCAAGTTCCCTTTCAAGTGAAAGTTACGAAAACAAATACACTAACTTCAATTTTAGTTGAAATTGGTTTTGCTGTCTTTCAGGCTTTTTAATCTAGCAGCAACAGAAACAGCAGATTACGGAGAGAGAGAAAATTGTGATTTCTAAAGTATCTCCTCTCCTACCCTAGATATACACGGACTCATCTACTTTATTTGTTTACAAAAGAGCTTACTTGAAAGCAGTTACTAATTATTTTCAGGAGTGGAACACAATTTTTAAACACCTAGTTTGGTTTCATCCTCAGCAACATGTTATCTAGAAACAGGTTTAGCTGGAACTGTATATAGATACAGTACCTTAACTTTGTGCTTAGGCCTTGTAGCTAGAGCCTAACAAGTAAAAGGCTTACTGTCTCATCACCAGTCCAAGCCATCTAGCTTTCTAGATCCATGTATGTCAGAACATTTTGTACCTTTCTTCCCCCCAGCGTAGCAGCATGTGTAAAGAGCTGGGAAAAAAAAAAAATCAGGCCACCTCTTCAAAACCTTCCCCAGCTCTTGTCTTCTCGCCTCTCAAGAAATCAAATTTATTCCTGGGCCAATAACAAAAATGACCGCTGGTCTTTCTAATGGGCCACCTTCAGACAGCTTACAAACAGCAGTTAGGTTTTAGGGCTTAAGCGAGTGATGGAGAAAGGTTTTGTACAGAGTTGAGAAGTCACGTTTCCCGGATTGATCACCGCCCAGGCAGAGTGGGTTGGCAGGACAGCCAGCCGATGGAAGTGACTAGAGCCAGCGGGGAAAGCGACGAGCTCCTGCGGGCTGCCCGTGCAGAGGAGACAGCCCAGCGGGACCGTGCCACGGGCGCAGCCGCCCCAGAAAGGCTGGTTCCCAGGGGCGCCCGGCTGAGGGGCGCAGCCTCCGTGCGGTCCCTCTCGACAGGCGCGCCCGCAACCTCGCAGGGACGGTGCCCCGCTTCCCTACGCGTCCTGTTCCCTCGGGCCCACCTACAGCGCCCCGGCGCGGCCTCCTTCGCGCTCCCGTAACCCGGCAACCGGCCGCCGAGCGCCCTCTTCTCTCCTGGGCCTGGGGGGGGGGGTCACTAAACCACTTCACTTCCGCTTCCTCTGTCCGTAGCGCGGCCCCACCGCGAACAAGGGGCGTCTTCCGTCCCGAAGCCAGGCGGCGGAGGGCGACCGGAAGTGACCTTAGGGCGCCGCCATCTTTACTGCCGGCGCACAGCCTGCTGGAAACGGAAATGCCGCCCACGAGGCAGCCGCCATCTCCACTGAGGGCAAGCGAAGAGCACGTGACGTGGCCAGCTCGGCTTCAGCGCCATCTTTACTAGGGGGGAAGGAGATGGAGGCGAGGCTCCCTTCCTTCTTTAAAATGGAGGCTGGTGGGAGAGGCCCATTCACAGGATGCTAGGCTCCTAACACACTCTCCCACACAGCCCCTGTCACTCCCTCCTTGTCACAGCGGGACCTTGCACTTGTCACACCCCAGCTATGACAGGAGGGTTAGGGCCCTCCCTCAGCTCCAGGGACAGAGGCCGGCCGAGTGCTGAGAGGCGCACGTTCAACCCCTCTCACAATCAGCTCTGCACACCACTGCCTGCTGGACCCCGCAGGCCATGCACGTCACTGTTTCGGCCAAAAGCATTTGATTTTAGCCAATGCGTTGTCTGCAGCAGCACGGTATTGTCAGCCACAACTTCACAATCCCAAAGTCACACTTGAGAAAACCATCAGGGTTTTTGTTTGTTTGTTTGTAAGTTGTCATTTTTAGGTCTGTCTTTTCATTTTCTGAACCCTCTCAGCCCAGCCCAAGTCTAAGCTTTACCAACCCTCCGAAACCTACGGAGCCCCCCACCACAGGACTGCTCACTGGCTGCTTGGTAAGGCAAAACTTCCAGCTTCTTCCCAACATTGAATAGCCAACCTGCCTCTCTTCCCCACCGCCAACCAATTAATTATACCATCCCCCATGTAAATTCTGCCTCAGTCTCACCTTTATGCCTTATGATGCACTCAGGGTTCTTTCTCCCTGCTCCACAGGCCTGGAGAACAACTGTAACAATATTCTCTTCTCCCCCTTCTTAGGCCATGGAGTAGATGTGTAACTCCAGGGAGAAGTTCATCCACTTCCCAGGCTTTGCACTGGAGAGATGGAGAGGAGAAAGCAGAATGACCCATTGCTTGGGGGGGCAGAAGAAGGGGAGGGAGAGAGAAAAATAGAGCTGCCATGCCCTAGACATACTGGGTTCCTTCTGCTCCCTCCTTCCACTCCATTCCATTGAAAATGGTGTCAGTTGCTCCCTTTCCCTGCTACTCTACCCAAATATCTTCTTGTCACAGGAAGCTGCCAAGTGAGGAGTGTAGAAGATGGCCAGACGGGGTTTTCCCACAGGCAAAAATGAATTCCAGGAGAGGGCTGGACCTTCTGGGGTCATCAGGAGATTGATTCCAGCCCTGGAAGAAATCATATTACTCAAAGAAGTTCTGGGAGCTGGCAACGCTATTCAGAGAGTTTAAGACCAGAAGAGACCATAAAGTCATCTCATCACATATATATCACATATCATTAAATTTCACCCCCTTACCTCTGTACCCTCTGTGCTGACATTAATAACTTTTCTGAGTGAAGCATATCTTCCAGAAAGGCAACTGAAAATAGTAAGAAGATTGAGAACTCATTTGTTTCACTCAATCTTTTTCTCACTATTTAAAATAAAATGCCTAATTTCTGATCATGTCTGACAAGGTAGATGCTGACAAGGACACAGACATGTAGAATCTGATTTTGGATTGGGGACCTTATGCCAATCACTAGAATTTTGTCACTCTAGTAATGTTGGTAAGGAGGGCGTGTATGTATCCTATACCAGCAAAAGCTCTAGTGCAATCACATTTATGCTGATATAAAAATGCTTTTTCCAGTATACCTTATTTTGCACATGGAACTGGGCATAAGCCATACCAGCAAAAGCATTCTTCTAAGCTGCATCTACACTAGGAAAAATTGCCAGTGTGGCCAGAACGGTATAGCTATATCAGAAATCTTTTTCTAATGTAGACCACTAGGACTTAGCTCTTATAAACATATAGTTAAACTTTTTTTTAAAAAAAAATTACATCTCTGTGCATCTTTCTTAGCATACTGGTTTGATTTGAAGTTCCAAAGGGTAGCCACATTAGTCTTGTTCAGCAAAACTAACAAGGAGTCCTGTGGCAATTTTAAAGACTAACAAATTTATTTATTGCATGAGCTTTTGTGGGAGAAAATTCCACTTCATCAGATGCTTTAAAAGTACTACTAGACTCTTTGTTTGGTTTGATTTAGTCTGCATCTGTCCTGCTGACAAGATGATAAAATCGCTTTAAACTTGCTATTTTCCTCCTTCCACACTAACTTGTATCAGTAACAAACTGTAAACCCCAACTAGAAGCCTTCGTCCAGGTATCACTGAATTTTGTGCTGCTCAGATTCCATCCACTCAGTCTTTAAACCTCCCAGTCCTTGACATTTTACAGAGCAAGCTAAAACGAACCATAATGAAACATTCCAAAGGAGTAGCCACAATAGTCTTGTTCAGCAAAACAAGGACTAACAAATTTATTTATTGCATGAGCTTTTGTGGGAGAAAATCCCACTTCATCTAAACAAGTCACTCCTTTGGAATTTTACATACTACCAGCATCAGCCATAATTTAACCAAAGTCACCCATGCACGTGAATCACACATACTAAAACAATCCTCTCAAAGACTCAAGAACATAAGACAGGTCTTTGCATTTTATATACCATCTCACAGACTATAATGCAAACAACTATCTCTGAGGGTGTTCATCTGTTTTGCCAAACTAATGTTTTCTGTTGAAAGCCTTTTCATATTTAGTGTTTTCTTAAAGCTCCAGTCATGGAGCTGATGAGCTTTCATTTAAAAAAAGAAAAGTTTCTAGCACACGTGATTGAGGAGTGAAGCTGGAATACACGACTCCTGTGAATCAGAAGGAAAGGGATAAGAACTAGAGGTATGTATTATTTTTAAGTAAATCTCAATTTGGGGAAGCTCAAATGAGGATTTTTGAAAGTTTTGGATTGGCAACATTATTACTCAGAGGCAAATACATCCTGGTTTTCAATCTATTAAACAGGTGACCACATCAAAACAATCCCAAATGCATTTGGCACTCTGGCTTGCAGTCTCAAAAACACCAAAGACTAATGTGGACATAATTCCCTTTTCACTCCTAGAGATCGTTTCTCTAGACCAGCTCTGAGGTAAACTGTGGGACCATGTAAGTAACGAGGACTATCAGACTGGGGGTGGGAGGACAGGCCATGAAGCTAACAGCTTTCATGAGCACGAAATTTACCTAACACACTGAATTTACTCACTTCTTCAAAACTCTGGATTACTTCTTAATGCGCTGGACATTGGATATATCAAACAGCTCTCTTTCAAACAATAACTATCCTGGTCATAACAAAACAGAGCTACAGATATATTCTTCAGTAGAAACCTGAATACTGTCCTCAACAGCTGCAAACCTTCTTAGCCATTAGACTTGCCTCCAGGTTCTTATCTATTTATGTTACTATCGTCAATCACCTATTTTCCCTACAGCCCACAACATCCACTCATTTGTTTCTGCTTGCTGAGTAAGCAGGAAGCACCTATCCTGTGTGTTCTGCTCCTGTAGCACAACACCTATTCGTGTTAATATTTTTCAGAATAGGAAGGAAGCTGAGATCAGTGTGAATCTCTTTCCTCTATTTTATTCCCTTGCTTATAACATTTCAAATCAACAGGAGCTTGGATCTACCTTTCTAATATACATACGATCCTCATCACTGTGTATCCAAGCGCTTCACAGCCGTTAACACTCCTGTGAGGCATGTAAATTTTATTCCCATTTTACAGATAGGAAACTGATACAGGGCACATCAGGTAACTTACCAAAGTTCATCCAGGAGTGAGGAATTGAACCCAGGGCTCCCATGTCCTTATCTTCCCTGATACTATGCTATTCTGTACAAATGCATCTTTTTCTCCTCCATCCCAGCAATCTTATGCACTCCTCGCACCCCATACTCTTCTTCCCCCATTTCCCCAAAGGTCTCGCATTTCAGTGGCTCTTCCTCAAAAGCTTATCAATACCATTCTTTGAGTCAGTAAGATGGAGTCAAAGAGAGACAGGCCCTCTCTCCTCAACTCCACCAAGGTGAAACATTTTCTAAATCTGAACAGGGCACAAGTTTTCATCTCCACTTTATGCTTCCGCTAGCATGTCAGATCAGCAAGGTGAGTGATATCGAAAATAGCTCAATAGTCCATAAAAATATCACTGCTGCGTTGAAACGGATTTAAAGAATCCCATTAAAACAGAAAATAGGATTTCTGGGTCATACACTAATAAAACCTTTTTAATACAATAAGGTCAGGACAGGGACAATTTATTCTTAGCAGAGATTGTAGGGGAGTTAGGCTTCTGACTTTAAAATTTAAAAAACACAGTGTACCCTGATGTAAAACTTGTTAAAGTACTCGATACAAAAAATTAAGGTCTGTGATTACAGACAAAACCAGTATTATAAACTATATGGTCATCCTGAGTATTTATTAATGTCTATCTCTTCCTTCTAGGTATGCCAACTCTCTGCCAGGACAAAAAAAATTGAAACGAATTTGCATCTCATGCCTGTTTTGATATTTAATATCTAAACCCATGGAAATACACCTTCTAACAAGGGTGTCAAACTCATTTGCTATGGTGGGCCAGATTTGACTTAAATGTACTTCAAGTGGGCCGCACATACCATAAATCAAAGTACTAGAGCACTCTCTCTGTTAGGGAGAGAGTGTGCTCTTGCAGAGCGCAGTCTCGCATACCTAGCATTCTGCAATGTCACGAGACCTGACGCTCTCATGGCATTGCAGAGCGCTGGGTAAGCGAAACCACACACTCTCTCTCTGTTAGGGAGAGAGTGTGGTCCCACAGAGCAGAGTCACGGGCTGGATGGAAGAGATTCGCGGGCCACACATTTGACACCACTGTTCTCATAACAGGTGTTTTATTTTTTGTGAGTTTTATTTATTTTGGTTTTTTAGGAATGGTATATACTACCTAGTTCAGAAAAACTCCTAGAAATATTTCTAGAATGACATGTATTTGAGACAAAACTTCTGTAGGCTAAAAAGGGCCAAATTTTATCTTTTAACTGTATGAATTTAGCACATAAAGCTTGCAGAGCTTTGTGCAGAGCTAGTAACAAGGATCTCATTCTTACCACTTCAGAGAAATATTTTACACATGAATGTATTTATACAAAGCTTATCTTAGACAATTTCTTACATTACAAATGTACACTCAATACTGATAGAAAAGTAAAGTCCACCATTTAGTGGCTGGCTAATTTTATCCTTATAGCTCCCACAGTCTAAGCAATCTCTCCTCTCATGCTAGGTCTAAATATTGTTCAGCTGGAAATGTGGCTATCAACTTAATTTATAAGGAATTAATTTATAAGGAAGATAACATGAGGATGGCAGCATGCAATCTGAAAAGATTTGTAAGTTTTCAAAATGACTTATTTTATGATGTCCTATAATAAAAATTTAGATATAGACAGGAATTTTGGAATTTCTGGAATTAGAGCACATTCCCTCAACCCTATCAGTAGTGTGAAGCTAACTATAAATCTATGGCTCCGTCTTGCTCTAACTGAAATCTATGGTATACCTCATTTCAATCAGAGATGAATTAGCCTCCAAACAAATCACTCCTTTGAGTGGTATATTCTTAAGTGGATCTTAAGCTTTCTTTGCCACTCTCCCTTAGAAGGTGAGCTAATCTATACATAGGTGACACTTGTTGACTGGGTACATCATAAGGAATAGAAAGATGGGAAAGGGGAGTTGCAGATCGGTGGAGAGAGACTGGAAGCAGGAGGCCTGTGGCAGATGTGGGGAAAATGTGATACTTGTCAGGGGGAAAGGATGGCTGTGGAACAGTTCCATAGCTAAAAGCAAAGATGGGACCGAACAGTTGACTGGAAAAGGATACCAGAATATGAATGTGGGACTAGGGGGAAAAACACTAGCAAGAGAGAGGTCAAATTTAGGAATCTGTCCTGGTGGAGGAAATGGGAGGGCTTGTTAGTGTGGCCGGAGGGATGTAGGACTCTGAAGCGGAGTGCTGATGGGTGCTTGCAGAGAGGCTACTTTTAGAGCACACAGTCACTGAGCCTTCACTTATGCTACACAGTTATGTCAGTGTACACACTACAGCCTTGCTCCCTCTGATGCAAGTGCCCCACTACAATGACAGAACTCCCCCTCCATGAGCCGTGTAGGGCTTATGTTGGTGGTAGGGTGATGCAGTGCAAACACTGTTTCTTACATCCCTGTTGGCTGTTTTGTCAATTTCATAACACCCCAGCTGGGCTGCTGTCCTCTCTGCTCCAAACCTGGCTGTGACTCTGACTCCCAGCTTGGAATGCCATCTGGCCTCCCCAACCCCAGCAGGAAGCCCTGCTGCTCCCTACGGTCCCAGCTCCCCACTCCTGGCAGGGAGCCCAGCTGGCCTCAAGGCTCTTGGCTCCCCACCAAGAGCACAACAGCCAGACTCTGGGTGTGGATCTCCCCGCCAGAGGGAAATAGACCCAGGTGGCTTCCTCTCCTTTCCCGGATGGGAATGAAATGGTGAGAAGCCCTGAGTGACTTCTCCTTTGGTTCCAGTTGGGAGCAGGGAGGCAAGAAGCCCAGGGGATCAGCTGGGCTTCCAGCAGGGAGCTGTGCAGAGCTGAGAGCCCTGGCTCTCAGGCCCCCTCACTTCTCTTTAGTTGGTGGAAGCATTCCTGCCGAGGATGCACACCACCAACAAAAGAAGGGTAGCATGAACATCAGCCACTGCGGTAATTACCTAACTTAGGTCAACTGAAGATCATAGTGTAGACATGACACAATAGACATTTAATGTGTTGTGGGGAATCTAGTTGAGAACAGCCCTGTTTCCTAAAATATAATTGTAAATTAAGAACATTATTTAAAAGAAATTTGTATATAGAAATTTGTTTTCTCCTCCATTTCTCTTAACCAGAATGAACTGCCTTCCTGTTTCCCATATTAAATACATATGCCACTATATTTTAGCATATGCAATAACTTTTAAAATGGCTACTGTACCATGCAACTCCCCCAAGATGACTGAACAATCACCTTTTATATGCAGTTGTTCCCTGCCAACCCAAGCCAGGAAATTCCCGAAAGCAAACATATCAGTCATGAAATGTGTTTTTGATAAGAATCAATCAACTGGCATTACAATTATCCACTGTAGAATCTCTATTACAATTGTATTTAAAATTACCGTATGACACATTGGAAAATTCATTTTAATTCTAATAAACTGACTACAGAAGAAAAGACATCAAGCTGTCTCATGTATCTGAAGGTGACTTATAAGATCTTTTTCATTTCCAAACCTCATTAAGCAATTGGTACACTTATGAGGCAAGTCCGCTGAGTGCCTGAAATCCAAATGAGTTTTAAGGTCTTCAATTTGTCCTGTTGAATATTCACAATATTGACACAAATAAATCCCTTCAGATAAATGAGAATTTAAATGCTTACAATATTCCAACATACCTGAAAAGCCTTTCCCACAATCGTCACACACATGGGGGAATATTTTGGTGTGTTCAATAGCTACGTGTCTGTTGACGTTCGTATGCAGCCTACTCCTAAAGCCACACACTTGGCATACAAAGAAGTTTTTGCATTTGTCAAAGCTAATTTTATTTATGAGGCTGTATTGTCCACGTTCCTTGTTACTATAGCTATCACTTAACTCTATTAATCTACATGCATGCTCATTCACCACATGGCTATGCAAGTCTTCAGGATCATTGGTTTCATGCTCACAAAACTGACAAAGATACTGTTCATCACAGCTGTGTTCCTGGAAGTGCAGGTACAGCTCGCTGCTTGAGGAGAACTGCACGTCACATTGCTCACACCAATAAAGATGGTCATTGAAATGAGTATCTGCTATGTGCTGACTGAGGTTCTCAAATATCACTGTTTTGTAATCACAGTATTTACAAATGTAGGTATCTTCCTCATGTATTTTTACATGTTCAATCAGCAGAACTTTGCTGGAGAAACTCTCTTTACATATTCTGCAGACATTGGTATCTGTACATGTCTTATGCTTCAGGATCACATGCTGTTTTAAATCAGAGAAGTACTTGCTATTGAACTCGCACAGCTCACACTTGTATAGGCCACTACTGTTGGCCCTCAGCAAAGGCCACTTCTGCTGAGCAGTGATATTCAAAGCCTGGTTCTTCTCAAAATTTTTACAGCTTTCAACGGGTATTTCCTCAATGTCTTCAGCTTCTAGCTTTTCAGGTGAAACAGTTTGTGTCTCTATATCATGAACTTCTACAGCATTAACTTCTGTAGTAGAAATTTCTATGGTTTGAATATCTATGGGTTTCTCTTCATTTGGACTGTCACCAAATATAGGAGACTCACATAAGTCTTTGTAAATTCCATTACTAGCACCTTTATCTATATAAGAAAAGAGAAGATACAAACAATAGTTTAAAAAAATGAGTTGCAAATGGGTTACATTGCTTTTTCATCACCTCTAGTAGAAAACTACTATTTTTCCTCAAGCCACCAAAATCAAATTTCCCTTCAATAAGGAGATCAGCTAAACGAAACACCCTCATGTGCTTATATCAACTTATAATTTTTCTTCATGATCAACATTTTCTATCACAGTTACATGAAAAGACAGCACTCGCTTCCCCAACTTCAAAGTAAATTTTTCAATACTGAAGCATGCAAGATTTCTGCAAATATACCTTTACAATTACCTTTCTTTTTTGGGTCTGTAAAGTGCAACCCCATGACATTTGATTGTGCCCCACTCCAATGAGATGTCCCGGCATGCACTGGGCTGCCATCATCATCAGTATCTAGGGTCTGTGCTGGCACATGGAATCTACCTAGGAGAATAAGGCAAGTCTGGTTTTCTTCTCAATATCCCAATGTTCTCTACAATCTCTCTGTAATAACGTCAGATACTATGGTGCTGCCAGTCACAAAGTAATCCACCAAATTCTACAGTCAAAATACCCACTAAGACAGCATTCTGACTTTCATCTTCTAGGCAGACGGGTGGCCAGGCAAGCAATGCTTAATCCTGATTCTAATATAAGGCTTCTGAAATCAAGGTAGAGCATGCAGTCTTTGTAGGCTGCTTCCTCACATTCAGAAGGGGAGCTACAATCAGATCTATGCAAATCCTGAGCACAATATACTCATATTATTTCTGTTTTATATCCTGCAGGAGATGATCAGTCCTTAGTGTCCAAAAATAATACAGGGTGCCCAGAGTTAATCTTATTCAGTAACGAAAATAGAATAGTTTTGAAAATTGAGTTTTGACTGGCCAGCATCCTTCTTCCCAGTAGGTGACAACAGCACACCTGACCTCCCATAAAAGTACAAAACTGTCGTCTTCTAATAGGGCAACTTTTGTCAGCTGCTAAGAACAGCTGGGAACGAAGAAAGTTGAACTTTTTATATATTTTAATAAGTGAGTCTACTTCACACTAAAAATGGATTTAGTATAATTTGATTATACAGACCCATAGTCATCCCAACATTTGAGACTGTGCCATATACCATAGGCTGCATAATCTCAATTGAGTTAAATACCATTGATACATAGTTTTATTGTGATTTCCCTGTATTGTGGTAAAAACTGATTTGCTACCTCTACAACACACAACTGTTCATTAAATGTCTGCTAATGGTTTATTCCAGAGTTCCACAGGATTCTCTTTATACATGGAATATGTACAAAGACTTACGCTAGAACTCTAAAAAATATTTCAGATTGAAGCTGACCAATAGATTCAAAAGCTAATCAATTTCTCTATCTGTAATCAAGTTTTAGAAGTAAATAGCTATAGCTGATTATGCTGAAAAATCTTTTAAAATCCTTAGAGGAAATCTTAAATTTCTAAGGAGGCAGAACAAGAGTTATTTCATAAACGCTTCAGAATGCAGAGGCATAGTCCTTTCTGTTCCCAATACTTTAATTATAATGCTCTGAAAAGCCTTTTGGAGATCCATTGTTAATGTTTTTGGAGGGAGAACGGATGTGTAGCCTCACATTCACTCCATCCCATTCTTCAAAATTAACACTGTTCCATCTGAATCCAACATTGGTTTGCATTATTCTGACATCATTCAAAAAATATTTTTAAATTGTGAAATCTAATAGTTGTTCTAAATACTGGGAACTACTGGGCCTCCAGCAGGACTATATTTTCATTAAAATGTTATACTTTATTGAGAAATATAATTTAAATAAATTATTGAATTGCCTTCTGCCCATCTTGGAGAATGAAAAATTAAATGCACATTTGCAGCAAAATTGTGGCATTACATTGCTGCTTTTCAGGACGGAACTTGACACAACTAGATAACTGTTCAGTGGAGAGGAGATTAACAATATAATAGGAATATAACCTTACCTCTGTTTTCAGAAATTTTGATGTCTGGCTGTTTCATGGAACAGACACTGTAACAGTGGTCAGAAAAGATTCCATTGTTGTCTATATATTTGCTTACACCTGAAGAATCTAAAACATAAAAAGAAAAAAGTGTTTAAACTACAAGCTGATATATCAACACACACATTTAAAATGCACAAACGTTTACCTCAGTGGCAATGTCTTTGTTTCTTAAATGGCATCCAAATTTAAAAGACTATGTCTAGTCTAATACTAAAAATATTTAGCATTTATACAAAGATTTACATCTTCAAAGCTCTGTATAGACATTAATGGTACAATTTCCAAAAAGTGTTCAGTGTTAGTCTAACACTGTTCCCAGAAAAATTAACAGTAAAACTCCCACTGACTTAATGGGGGTTGATTTAGACCAACACTGAGCAGTTTGAGGCTTAGAGAAGATTATCAATACCCCTGTGTATGTTAGCAGCTTTGCCCCCCCCATTTTACAGATGAAGAAATGGGAGTTAAGTAATTTGCCCAAAAAACACAGAGGAAATGGGGAACAGCAAAAAATTAGAGAAATGTTAACACTGGCTGACTGAAATTGAACAGTTTTTAAATGTTTAACAGTGGAGCACTGAAAGGGGATAGTGCTTGTTTTCATGAATATATTTTAATTTGCCTCTTGGTTTATAAATCTTTCATAAGTTCTTGCATTTTAGTTTTCCAGGAAATGAGAGAGGTTTATTTTATTGGAAAGTTACAGTAACTTAAACTGAACTGTCAACAGTTCAAGCTCTAGACTCACCTGAGTAACGTGAAGGGTGTAAAGTCTTCCTTTTCCTCTTTTTTGGGTGTTCATTCATTTTGCTTCAGCCTTAATCAATTAAAAGTAACAACATCCAAGAGATGGTTACACCTATTTGCTGCTGGTTTGCAATCAAGGATGTTTAAATGTTAATCTCAGTACACTAGCAAAGCACAGAAATAGACTCCCCAAAAGGTAAACTCCTCACCACAAAAAAGGAAACTAACATCCAATTCTGTGTGAAATGACACTAATCTGCAAGATAAAATCTAATATTCTGTCCCTATTATTTTTTTTTATTTAAGTTGAATGGGCATGGAGACCAAAGGAGGCTCTCATCGGCAGAGATGGATGCATCCAGTCAAGGCACAGACACATCAGTACAGCAGAATGAAGAAAGAAGTTGCAGTGCTCTCTAAGCTAAACCTGGCTTTGAGGATCAGAGCAGAGTTTACTATTTTGTGAGTTCAGGCCCTCAGGGCATGACCAGAGAGCTTCACTTCAGTGATGCTCCATATAGGTAATGGGGTCTGCCCACACAGAGCTATCAGAAGAGCCTGGGTTACATACATTATGATACTGCCTTCTGTAAGTGGCAGAAATGTGCATCAACCAATGGTGACTAAATTATACTTAATGGGTTTCAAAAGTGCCTAAGTAACTTAGAAGCACTAGTCCCACTGACGTGTGCTTCTAAGCAATTTAGGCATTTTTGAAAACCCTAGTGTCTCTTTCGTTACCATTTTCCATCTGCCCCCCTCCTGAATAGTTTTGTAGTATTGTGTTAGAAACAACAGCTAAGCGCACACAAATACTAGAATTTGGTTTCGTACCTCATTCCTTGGGACAGAAGAGTAATGGAGTTCACCCCATTAGGAGGGACGATCAGCATTGAGTCACTGTCAAGTGGTCGACATGACACAGGGAGTGAGTGGCATTGCTAGACCCACATCCTGCCATCTTTTGTTGGAGATTACCCTTGAAGTGGGCTTTTTGGAGGAGACTCTGGAGGACTTCTCTCCAAAATGCAGACAATGTTTACATGTTGAAAATACTAGAAAGAGCCCTGGCCCACCCAACTTACTAGAGGTAATCTTCAAAATCAGCAAGAGGACTAATAGCTAAGAAATTGATTGCCATACAACATCCAAGTGTGGAGAAAGTATCTGCAAGAGAAAAACGTAAATTATGCAACAGTAAAATTTTAAAATCCTGGAATCCCTGAGTGCAAAATAAAAAGTAACAATCTAGTATGAGAGTAAGAAGTATCACAAATACTGAAACAATGCTACTGGGGAAATCAGAGATCAATTAGAATACAATACAAAAAGGCGGGATGAGTTCAATTTTAAAATATTTGGGAGACATACAAGAAATATTTATCAAAGGGCCTTATTTTAACTTCTGCAAAGACTTGGTGTCTTTTCCTGCCCCTTATTAGTCTAGGACAACAGGCACAAATTCCAGAAACAGCCGAGACATATTGGCCATCAATAAAACACAGCTTCCTTTGAGGTGAAATCTCAGAATTCATCATATTCTGACGCTTCCTCAGTTTCAACATACATATACGGGGCCTGACACAAAACACAATTTTCCCTCTTCTAACCAGTGACGCTATCTGTGGCCTCACTAGTGAGGAGGAAGAGGCAATCCCTATAAATGGCTTTATGAGAACAGATGGAGGAGAATAGAAACAAACAGCGCCTAGTATGCTACCTCAAAAGCGAGGGATCAGTAGCAGTAACAAAGCCACATGTAGACAGGAAGGAACAGGTAAGATATTTTGCATGAAGACCCACTTTGGGCCAAACTTGATGGGCCTGCCGGTCCCACAGAGCCAGTCTGTGGCCCAAACAAACAAGGATCCGGAGGCCCTTCTAAAGACGAACCCATTTATTTATCGCACGAGTCTTCCGGGGGAAAACCCCACTTCAAGCGCCTGCTTTTCTCCCACGAAGGCACATGCGATAAATAAATGGGTTCGTCTTTAAAAGCAACCCCAGAGTTTCTTTGGCGGAACCAGCCTAACACACCCCCCGGGGTCAGTGGCCCGTTTCCGTACCCTGGGGGCAGGTGGCTGGGGGGGGGCCGTGGGAATCCAGCCCTTCCCGGCCGTGGGAACTAGGGAGGGTTTTCCGCCGCACGCAGAGAGCGGGACTCGCAACATCTCCCCAAGGCGGCCAGGCGGGAGACAAGGGCGGCCAAAGCCGAACCCCTTCCGCCCCCCAGGGAGGGAGGCTGCAAACGGGGCCTGGGAGCCAGCAGGGCGGGCGGGGATGGGGGACTCGGGGCGGCCCGGCCGGGAAGGGACGGAGCTGAGGGGACGGCGCTGGGCGGGAAGGGGCTCGGGCAGCCCGGCCCCGGCCCCGGCCCCGGCCCAGCTCTCACCTGCCACCCTGCGCGCCAGGCCGGCCCCGCCGCCGGAACCGACGCCCTGCCCGCGGGGGAAGGGGCGGGACGGGCCCAGGCCTAGGCCCAGCCACCGAGCGAGCCGCCGGCGTCCTGCGCCCCCTGCTGGCGGCCGGGCCGGAACCCGCCCCTCAGGTAACGGCAACGGCCGGGCCCGGCCCGGGCCCACACAGCGCCGCGCCCCGCCCCGCCCCGCCACACAGCCACCCCCCCTCCGCCCCGCCCCGCCCCGCCCGGCCACACAGCCACCCCCGCCCCGCCCCGCCCCGCCCGGCCACACAGCCAT
>ML685816.1:10975461-11004299 GCA_007922175.1 Pelusios castaneus | reverse complement strand
TGCCCCAGAGAACCCCCCCCGAACCATCCCCCCGGGCTCACTGCACAGGGGAGCCCACCCAGGGGTACAGAGGACACCCCCGGCTGCACAGCGGTTACAGTATAATCTGACGGGCCCCGGAACCCCCCTAATCTCCGGCCCCTTCCCGTATTGTCCGCCCCCCCCCCATGCATGTGTGGGCCCCAGCCCAGGTAGGCATTTGCAACCACTTCTCAGTAGCACAGGCATCGGGTATCGCTCCACACACATATTTATAATTTTATGGGGTGTTTATGTCCGTAACAATTGTTGTCACACGCTAGCAACCACTGCGTAGCGCGGTAAGAATTGTGATTAACAGCGGTGGGGCGTGGGACCTGCCGGCAGCCAGGGCAGGGCGGAACGTGCCTTGCGCCGGATTTGTCTATTTTTAGAGGCCCCGGAACTGCGTTCTGGTGCGTTCCCCCTTACTTTAACCCCTGCCTCGGCCGGAGTAGTCAACACGGGGCACAGCGTTGTAGGACACACACAGGTTTCCGTGTGCGGTGGACTGCAGCCACACCATAGATTTATGGCTCTGACTGGGCCACAGGTGGAGAAGCACTGCCCTAGGGCAACCCCATCCCATATCTATAGAAATCTCCTGTGCGGAACCACCCCATGAGGGAATTAAGGGAGCTCTTCCTGCATCGCAGTGGCAACCTTATAGATGGACCTCTCCAGAGAACTAGGGATCCTACTCTCACCTGCATAGTGAAGGAAGCTCTTCACCCAGTAGCCTCCATATATGGACCCCTTGACAGGAACCCAACAAATCTATGAGCCCAGTAGCCCTGGCATTTACTTTTCTTGCTGAGGCTGTATTTTATTTTCTGTTCTCATCTCACTGATTTTTTTATCTTAAAAAAGAAAAAAAAATTAAAAAAAAATCTTCCCCCAAACTGATTGTTGCTCTTTAAAAACAAACAAGGAGTCTAGTGGCACTTTAAAAGACTAACCAATGGGTTTATTGCATGAGTTTTCCTGGGAGAAAATCCCACTTTTATCCTCAAACATCTGACAAAGTACTGCTAGACTCCTTGTTTGTTTTGCTGAACTAGAGTAACACGCTACCCCTCTGGAACTTGTTCCTTAAAGGCACTGCAGGTGGTGTCGTGAGTAACGCATCTGGTGCTACTCTTTCTTCTGGGTCAGTGCCAGGATTCCAGCCCAACATTCAAGGCACTCAAGTGCTAGAGGTGCTACCTTTCATTTTCCATGTACTCTGTCTGTGGGACCTCTATGGAGAGTGGTTTTAGAGACCCATCTTAAAATATTTGAGGACAGGTTCTACAGTTCCATGATCATGTACTGATCTGTGTGTTTAACATTGAATAGGCTTTACTGTATTCAAAAAGCTGTATATTACTCAAAATGTATTCCAAAGGGGTAGCCACGTGAGCCTAGTTCAGCAAAACAAACAAGGAGTCCTGTGGCACTTTTAAAGACTAACAAATTTATTTATCGCATGAGCTTTTGTGGGAGAAAATCCCACTTTGTCAGATGCTTTGAAGATGGGGAACTTCTGTAAATTCCCCATCTTCAAAGGGTCTGACAAAGTGGGATTTTCTCCCACGAATGCTCAAAATATATTTAGGCTGATCCTCCCAGACAACTTTAACTTCTACAAGAGCTGAAAGGAAGACCCAATAGAATTTGGTTGCCTTCGATAATGTTTTAATGTCTGAATACCCCACAGCTGCTGAGTCAAGCTGTTTCTTACTATAACTATTGTCTTGTTTGCACTATGAAGAATCTTCTTGTCCTATATCTGAGCTTTGAGAAAAATCCTTCTTAATAGAGGAAGGCTGGTCTTGCAGTTAAAGTACTGAACTGGGATTTGGGAGGTCAGTTCCTCGCTCTAGTGCAGATATCTGCATTGATTTGGACAAGTTACTTAATCTCTGTCTCAGCTCAACTGTAAAATGGGGATGAAGATACTTCCTCTGTCCAACCCTTCCTCTTGTCTAGGCATATCAAAAGACATTTACCAACATAACTACACCAGTATAATTATACCCCTGTAGTTATACTGGTATAATTTATCATCTGGGGACTTTTGGTCTGGAACAATACATTTTGCCAGTGTAGATAAGTCTTTAGTTTGTAAGCTAAAGCTGAGAGTTGTATAGTACCTACCAGAATGTGGCCCTTATTCCTATTAGGCTTCCAGGAGCCACCATAATACCAATGACTAATCTTCCCTACCCCCAGGATTTCTGTGGTGCCTCAGGTTACTGGGACCATTGGGGGTTGCCATAGTGATAAATGGGAGAGTTGTTAAGGGCTCAGGTAAACCTGTGTGTCTGTGTGCCAGACATGCTGAATAAAGCTCAATAAGGGAACTCTGAAGCCTGCTATGTCTATTGATCATTATTTAATCTTAATACCTGACAATTTCCTTATTAATTCCTATAACAGTAGGAGCCTTGCATCTGTTTGTCAGACTGATACGGAAGCAGTTAGATTAGAGCTATTGTATGGGACAGAAACAGTATATTGTACTGATTTAAGCAGATCAAAAATAGTAATGGTTTTTCCTCAGAAAATTTTGAAAAACTTTCAACTTTATTCAAAATTTCCATTTGAAATATGAAAAAAAATTAGAACCAGAAAACTTGGGGCTTTTGAAAACCAACCTTTATTTCATTTTTTGGTGGTTATTCATTTTTTTCCCTGCCTCTTTTTCTTTTCTCCTGTTTTCCAGGAGCATACTGAAAAAATAAACCAAAAAAATTGTTTTCATTAAAAAAAAAGCCATTTTCACTCTGGAAAATAGGGCATTTTTTAATTTTATAAAAAGACCAAGGAAGAGACTATTATGATCATCTGGTTTGACTTCCTGTATAACACAGGCCATAGAATTTCACCAAGTTATTCCTGCATCAAGCCAGTAATTTCTTATTGAGCTAGAGCTATTCTTTTAGAAAGTTATCTAATTTTAAAAATTTCCAATAACAGAGAATAAACCATATGTTTATTGCTTTAATAGTTAATTATCCTCACTGTTAAAATTTTGAATCCTATTTCAAGTCTTAATTTGTCCAGCTTCAGTTTCTAGCCATTATTATGCAATCTTTGAACGCTCAAATTTACTGACTTTTAAGACAAGATGGAAGACATTTTTTTCTGTACAGCATTGGGTTTAGCTGGTTTTGCTTTGTGCTTTAATTTCTCTAATTTTACCGCCTAGCAACGCTGGTAATAAAATTTAGAGAAATTAGTAAAATAACCCTATTCTAAGCTTAGTTTAACCTTCTGAAATTTAGGTTCTTCACAAGGGTTAACCTAATTTAGAGAAAATCAACTTTTTTTTCACTTTACACCTTGACCCCAGGCCTGAAATACTAATTAACACAATATGATAACAGCCTAGTTCAGTCTATTCTGAAATTATTTTTTCAGATTACTGTGATTGGAGTGGATAGCATCACCCCAGAGGCCATCTTTAAAGTCTTCCAGGAACTGCCAATATTAACACCAGCTTTCCAAACAAGTGAATATCCATGATGAATAGCTCTTCTTTTAATCAATTGGATTTTTACGTAAATGCTGGAAACGGAAAAAAGATGGGGAGTAAAATGGCAGTGCTGTTTTCTCAGGTACTACTATAGAGTGTTAAGCCAATTCTACATTTCAATGCATTTCTATGGAAAAAAGGGCTAGTACTTCACATTTAATTCAATCCCTGGTTAACTGTGAGGAATAGCACCTGGGGCGTGGCTTTTATGACCACTTTTCCTGTAACTTTTGTACATGCTTTAGTTTGATGTATTAGGTAAGCTCCAGCTGGCAGATGGCGGGCATTACAAAACATACTTGTTCATGGGTTTCAGGAATTCTCACTGGTATTCCCGCTTTCAAGGGTAACAGTGTATATAACCACTCACCTAGAAAACCTTGCATATTCCAATATCAAGTATCTTTTTCTTTCCCTTCTTCCAGGCTGGCATGGCAATTAAGTCCTAAAAGGCATCCAAGAGCCATCCCATGGTCATAGCTGTCAGGTCTGTGCTGGATTTGAACCAGGGTTGGTCTAAAAGCTCTATATCTCATTCCAGTTCTCTCAGCTGTCCAATCCCTCTTAAGAAGGGTCTCTGAAAATAGTTCCTCTTTACACCACACCTTATTAGTAACTGCAAGATTAGAGCTCAACTTGCAATATAACAATTGAAACTTGAATGGTTCTGGAACTGGTTCTCTGTGCAAATGAAAAATGTTTCTCAAGCAGTGGAATGAGGATCAAAGAGAAGATGCACAGATTGTTTTTCTTTAATAAGGAATAAGCTAGTTTCAGTGTATGAAAAACAATTCAAAGCCTTGGACAGTCTCATTATGATAAATCTGACCAGTTACGAAAATTTAAAAGTATAAGTAGGTTGATTCTGTCATCTAGCCCACGCCATTTCTTTGGCAGACATAGGTCCTAGTACATGCTCCAGGTGTTGGAAAGTTCACCAGGGAAGAGACTGCAGTTATAGAAAATAGCTGAACCTCCTTGTTGCTGGGAGGAAGAAATTGGGATGCAACCCAGCCCAAGAGTGAAGGGCACTGGCTAGAGCAATCCATAACTGGTAGCTGTAGAATGAACTCTTTCGGGACATCTCCACAACACCCTCCATGGGGCCTTTGGTGGAATTAAAACCTGCCCTGCCCTCTTTCAGCAGAACCCAGAGGTAGAACAGGAGAGGCAACCATGCCTCCCTTAAGTGCAAAGAATAATGGGGCTATGGTGAAATATGTTAGAGAGCTCCTTCAGCTGTGATTGCTTTGCTCTAGAGCAGCACTAGGGGCTGCTCAGTATTAATTTTGTTCCGGCAGATAGCATAGAGAAGATACAAAATCAAAGTGAATTTGTTGCTCGTAAAATGCTGTTTGATAGTCCTTTTTTAATGTGCAGATCCCTACACATTTTGAATCTTTGCAAATGTTAGACATGGCGGACCACAGGTTGAGAACCAAAGCAATAGACATAACACTGCTTATCCACAATATAGGTACTGCATAGGCAGCGAGAATACAAGCTTCCCCCCACGCTTTACTGTTAAAGTGTCTCAGACGCGTGCCTGATGTGTGCTGGGTGCAGATGAGTGCACAAGAAACCATTTGCAGCTCCTTGGTCCTGGATTTGGTTTGATGACATTCAGTGAGAAATGCATCAGAACTGCAAACCGGTGTGCGACAATGCAGAATAAGCACCCCTGGCACAACGATGTAATGATTTACCCACCATATTGTGGGACCTCAGCTAGTGTGTGTATATATCATGGGTACTGTGTATTTTTGTACAATAGTGTATTTACACGTGTTCACTATATGGATGTATCTTTTACTTTTATGTGCCAGCGTTAAGGGAAGGGATGTCACTTTAAGCAGCAGTGTTCCCACTGGAATGGTACTAGCACTAGAATGTTGCTAAGGAAACTTACCTAGAACCAAACCAAACTTTGTAGGGGTGGGATTCCATGCTGGCAAGACTTGTTCAGTTTGAGGGTCACCTTGTAAACAATGACTATGCAATAATGATTTTGAGAGAGTCAGTCTCAACAAGCCAACGTGTGAATATTGAAGATGTTAACAATGCTATGTAACAGAATATTTCTGTCTTTATCTCATTTTGCATAGACTAAATCTTTAAAAGTACCACAGGACTCCTTACAGTTTGTAGGGTGGACTTTTTTTTTCTTTTTAAATCCAAGGGTTTAAGTGATTTTCAGTGGAAAGTTTCACATTATCTATCCTTGCCTATTTATTGACCTGAAAAATGTCTTTTGGAAACAAGCCAGTGCCTCAGTGTAAGGATGTGTACTTACACCCTCACTGTAGGAGTGAGCCAGGTGAGTGTATTGTGACACAAAAGGGTCCACACAGTTAGCAACCAGTAATCAAGCATCAGAGGTGGGAGGACATGGAGAAATGGAGAGAGGAAAGAGGGAGCCAGAAGGAAGTGGAACAGGAAGGAAGAGCCCCAGTGGATATTGTGGAGATGAATGGAGGAACTCAGGAGAGGTGTATGAAGCAAGAAGGGGAAGCTTGGGAGGAGGTCATGGAGCAGGCTGGGGGAACCCAAGGGAGGCTCATGGAGCTGGAGGGAAGAACCTGGGAGGAAGTCACAGAGCAGGCTGGGGGGGCCCGAGGGAAGATCATGAAATTGGAGGGAAAAGCCTGCGTGGAGATCACAGAAGAGTCTGGGGAAGCCCAAGGGAAGATGATGGAGTTGGATGGAAGACCCTGGGCAGGGGTCACGGAGCAGGCTGGAAGAGACAAAGGGAAGATGATGGAGCCAGGTGGAGGAGCCCAGGCAGAAGCCACAGAGGTGGATGGAGGAGCCCAAGCAATGGTCACAGAGCAGGCTGGGGAAGGCCAGGAGGTGGGCGTGAAGCTGGTGAAGGACTTGTTGGCAGTGGTTGCCACTTCAGCTCTTCCCCATGATGAGAAGATAGAACTGGAGTTTATGACCCTGCAGTTTATGATGGGGGGTGATGTACACCTGGCTGGGGAATTGCAGAGCCAGCACACAGTGGAAGAGTTCCGGCAGGAGGTGTTTGCTGGGTTCCCCATACCAGCATTCCAAGTGACTAACACAGTGGCCTGTGATCAAGCATCCAGCAGCAGGGCTGAAAGAGGCCTGTCGCTCCCTGAACTTGGCTGCTCCAGGCACCAGGACAGAATCTATTCACAACTTATCTTCTTCCTGTGCAGAGCCTCCTCCTTGACGCATTGGGTGGGGGTAGACCAATTGCTGGAGATGCTACAACAGCTGAAGAGCTGTATCTGTTATATCCCAGTGGCCCTGGTTGGGGTAATTGTGCAAGCAGACCCAGACACAGCGCTGGACCTTGATCGAGAGGTGAAGGTACTGCAGTGGCTGAAGTGCCTGCTGGACGGAGTCTTCTGTTGTGACCTGCAGCTGGGCCGTGAGGGGACAGAGCAAGAAGTGCAGGTTCAGGTGGCTGTCTACCAGTCTGGCTGGCCTCACCGAGTTCTAGCGGTTAAGAGGGCAGCATGCCAGGCAATTCGAGCGGCCCTGAAATTCTGAGCACCTAATGTGAGAGTGCTCCAGGATTACAACAGGTAGGTGTAAGCATGGAGCACATAAGAGGCTGGGACACAAGAGTTACATATGGGAGTTGGATGCAGAGGGGGAAGTTTGGGGGCAGGAGGTAAGGGAACAGAACAGAGATGGAAAAACAGAAATATGGCATTCTGGGGGAAAGGCACAGATATAATACGCAGGAGCTGTAAATGGGGGAAACAGGAGACATGGGAGCAGAGTGTGGGCAGGTGGGGAAGAATACATTGGAACTAGTGAATGGACATTGTTGGACATGGACAAGGCAGGGTCTGCAGAAGGAGCATGAATGCTTGTGACCTCCTCCCTCCATGCGCCTTTCATCCAAGAACTGGGTAGAGGGAATGGGAAAAACGCATTGCACTTGGAATTAGGCCCAAAATGACATGGAAGCTGGGCAGAGGTTGTTTTGAATGTGTTGAGGGGGAACTTGAAATTAATGCTTTAAAGTTATTGAAGCTCCGTGCCTCAATGTACCAAAAAATACATACAGCCAGTTTGAGCGCAAAGCATGCAGGGCCTTCACTGCCAAGCATCATATTTGGCAGATTTTAGTCTATTGAGAGGACAAATGGATGTTAACAGTTATAACTAGAATACTTCAGGATGGCTTCCACAACTAATGTCATGTCTTTTATGGTTAAAATTTAACTGCCTCAAGTCTGTAATTAACTCCTCTATTTAATTACAAAGCACAATTTATGAGCTGAGCAATTTCAGTTTGCCATGTCCTGTATAGCTTGGCTAATATATTTTCACACCTTTAAAAAAAGCGTAGAAAAAACCTAGCAAAGTCAGCCAGTTCATCCTGTTTTTCACAGCTTTGAGGCTTATGACCCAGTTGTGGTTTACCTGTGTCAGGAGCATTTCTCTATTCTAAATAGGCTACTGTTTAGTTCTCTTAAACCAGTGAAACCTTCATATATACCATAATACCAATAATCATGTCCAATGTGAAATTCAGTTTCATAGTAAGGTATTGTACAGTCCAATATTTAAACTAGCAGAACGGTCATCCTATTGCAAACTCATGTGCAACAGTAACTGCTGGAAAGTATTAAACCTACTGATCCAAAACATGAACATTGTCAAACTGCAATATATCCACACGTAACAAATGTTGGCTTCTACCACCTAACTCAACCCTTCCCGTTGATCAAGTTACTTAGGACATACATCCATCTTCTCGTAAACTTTTGAGCCACATTTTGCTAATGTTGAAAGCATGCAGCTGGATTTTTTTTTTGTTTTTGTTTTTGTCAGTCAAATGCTTGGTAACTTCAGAGCCGCATTGATTTGAATATGAAACTTCTTAGCAAAGTACGTTTCGCCAATCTCTGTATATTGCTTTACTAATGCCATACTCCTCGCTGACGTACATGTTCACTATAGTCTCTCTTTGGATTCCTAAATTCCCATTTATTATTCCTTGGTGAATGTGAGAAGTATTTTCAGGTTGACACGTCAACCTTTAACACGCACTTAAATGCACAGATCATCTCCTTGGTTGCTCAGTGGGAAAGTCCACTGACCTTCACCTCATCCCTAAGATAGGCAGTGCTCCTAATAGTGGCTCCACCCATCAGCCACACTTTTCTACGATCTGCTGTGCACAGGTTTCTGTACCTGGGATCCACCACTTCGACTCCTCCTTCCCATTGTGCCAGGAACCTCTCTCTGCACTAGGGCCATCTGTGAAGTCAGGATGAAGGGGCAATCACAGGATTGAAGGATTTTTCCCTCATCATCATGACAGTTCCTCCTGTATGTGCCAAAATCCTATGCCTTGCAGTCAATTCACAGAAGTCTACAATACTGCCTTCTCCCTGACTGCTTTGGAGAAAATTCTCCTTCCGCATAACTGCCTCCAGGTTGCGGGAGCTGCTATCCAATCCTCCCGTTACTGCCCTTTATATTCCTTCAGTGTCTCACATGCCCTAGTAACCCTAAATCTGCCTCTTGCTTCCCCCACTCTTCCCATGCAGAGTGGCTCTGCTGATCGTCAAAATTTTTGTGTCCTGTCTAGTCCCTCGAACCATAGAGTGGTAACTAGTTTGCCTGTGGACATAGCTTCCATTTAATTGCAAACTATGAGAAGTAGCTGCCACTGTGATTAAGGCAGCTGCACTTCCACGTGCAAACAAACTGTTGGGAATTGGTGGCAAGCTTGCTGACTTCATGCCCATTGACAATAATAGGAGATGGTCACTGGTTTTGTGAAGGGAAAATTGGCAGGTTTAAAATGGCAAATGATTGATCCTCATAATATTCTATTCAAAATCAGCTGTCAGCCCGGCTTGCAGTAGTTTTTACACTGATGCAAGAGAGATTCTAGGCTTCAGAGTGGCAATCTTGAAGTCTTTTACTAATGTTACAAGGTCATTGATGTAACAAAAGGTTAGACTTGTAATCTGTCTAAAAATTGCTGCCATCAGATAGGGAGATAGGGACGATCTACAGATAGAAAGAGTGGATTAAATTGGTGAGCTGTTCCTCCAGTTGCCAAGAATGAGAGGGAGCCATGGAGAGCACTGTTCACCCACACCAGGGAGAGGAGGCGGCAGAGGAGGAGCAGCCCCCTCTGCTCTTAGCAAAACAGGCACCAATTTCACCTGCGTCCTCTAAGTGCTACTTTAATACAAATAATATTTCTGCTAAGTGCTGTACAAATACATAGGAAAAGCCATTCCCTGGGGTAAGAGCTTACCATGTAACTATATTAAGACAAACAAAGATGGAAGGAGAAAACGGGCATTCAGAGGGAAAATGATTAACCTACAATCATACAAAAGTTCAGAGAGAGAACCAAGAATAGAACCCAGGTCTGATCCCACAGCCAGGGTCCTACCAGTAGGAGCATGCTTTTCTGATGCTCTCCCTTTGGGAAAAGTTCCTGTTTCTCGGTAATTAAATGTTGTTAGTGGTGGTCTATCTGCACCAATAAGGTAAATGCATAAATAAGCTGAGCACACGGGAAAGCTTGTGTGCACTGAGGACGTAGACTTGCCCTGCCACTGAGTCCAGACTTCACGTAAATAATCCAGCAAACAATTCACCTAGGACTTTGATCACAAACTACACTAGTGAAACACTTTTATGAACAAGGCATTCTACTAGTCATTCGTGATGATCTAGGCACTTTTATCTGCCATTTACAAGGGTATAACTTAGAAACCCATCATTCCAGGTGCTCTGCACCTCTGAGAGTTGATGAATACCATCACCTCCCATTAGGATGATGTTAATAGAAATTCAAGGTGCTCAACACTTCCCAGGATTAGCCCTCCAAAATGGGCCTGAATCAGCCCTGGCTGAGGTGAAATGCTAGCCCTATTTCAGTAAATGGGAGTTTTGATATTTAATTTTTAACTTTAAAATTTTGAAGCAAATCGCTGTAGTTTTCTATATTGAGCCTGATTCTTTACATAGTTATGTTATAAACATTACTTATCTTAACATGTAGAAATCTCCTTTAAGATGCTGTCTCTTTTCTTTACAGTTGCTGTATTATGATTGAAGATCTCAAGTATCACTGGAAAATCAATTCAGATTTTGTCCCAGTTGTCTATTTGTTACAAAACCAAACCACACACATTTTAAATATCTGCATTGTGAAATCACATTATCTAATAACAGTTACTGAACAACTTCATAGCCAAAGTGTGCTATAGAAATATATAGAGAATGGGATAGCTCAGTGAATCAGTAATGGACTATAGAATATTATGCTCTGAATTATAGTAACTGATCTGTGACATTTGGAAGATTTCCAAGTACCAGAGCTTTCTCTGGGCCTGTAAATTGTGGAATGAGCCCAGTTTGCAATATTGATGTTCTTAGAGTTCCCTCCTCCTCTCCCCAAACAATATCCCTATTCATTGGCTTTGCCTTTGCAACTGAAATGAACTGTAGGGATCATAGGAGCATTTTTACCTCTTTAGGATACAGTTACCATGTTTCAAAAAAGCTTTATTCCATTCTTGTGTGCTTGATTTTAAGCCAGAACAGCCATACTAGATCAGACTAGTGGTCTAGTCAACCCAGTATCCTCACTTCCAACAGTGGCCAATACCAGTTACTTCAAAAGGGAAAACAAAACAGGGCAATTATCAAGTGATCTCTCCCCCAACATCCACTCCCAGCTTCTGGCAGCTAGAGGGTAGGGATGTCCAGAGTATGGGGTTGCATCCCTGTCCATCTTGGCTAATAGTCATTGATGAACCTATCCTCCATATAACATCGAGGAATCAGTTGGGACTCAGTAACACGGCACACTTCAATGAGACAGACAATTCCACAGCACACCTACTTTTTTCAGCTGAGTTGATTGCTCATAAATGTCACATTTACTATGGTTGCAGTCTTACTAAAGTGGTTTGCAACATAGTGCATACAGCAAGCTAAAGCAGGATCAAATTAATTAATGTTTCAAATCCACAGGAAAAAATAGACATCTCAGTTTTGCCCTTTGGCCACCTGTATTTAGAACATTGTTTTAGAATTGAAAGACCGATTCCTCACTTGTAATTTGATGATTAATTTTCATTAGTTTTAGGAGCTGTAATTTTGGTTGGAGAGAATATTGTTTAAGATGAAACAATGTTTGTTTTACATGGATTTTCATTACCTTTGTACAGAATTTCATGGCACACTTGGACAGTTGCCGCGGCACACTGCTTGAAAACCATTGGTATAGAGGTTAAAGAAGATAGTAGGTGGTAGTGGTTAACTATTCCACAAAGTTTACATGTTTTTGAGGACTAAATTATGATTGCCAGAGTAACTGAAATTTCATTTATGCACCCCTGATTTGGGCTGGATTCAACTGCCATTTAAATCAATGTAAAGACTCCACCGAAAGTGGCCATTAAGCAAGGATTAGAGTTGTTGCAGAGATTATAAATTAACTATACAGAAATCTTTGAAGATTTTTTTTTAAAAAAAGAGTATTAACATCATCTTTGCATAAGTTAGTTACCAGATCCAATCACTGTCTTTTGCCCTTTAAATTGCTGTCAGTGTAAGCAAAATCAGATGCCCTGATTAAAACATATGCAAAATGACCGAGCAGCCAACACTTTCTTTCCTCTTTGATATAGAGCAAGATCAAACAATTTTAGCCTATTCAGCTTATGCCAAAAAAAATGTATTCACAAGCCCCTTAGTTTTAAATTGGTGGACAAGAGACTAATCAATTAATTTACAAGGAGACAAATTATTACTACCTCGATAGTTGGAAAGTGATCTGAAGGAACAAAAAGGATGATGAGCATGCATCTATTCAATCAGATTGAAAGAAAGGGTCTTCTTTCGTTTGTGCCCGTGAATGACCTGTGTTGCCTGGCAAACTTTGCTTAATTGATGTGCACAATGGAAACAATTAGAAAATTAATATAAAGTGTGATCAAATAGATGTTCCATTTCTGAATGGTTTATAAAGAGTAATAAATGTTTAATAGATGCTATGGACATCTGTGCATAATTTATGCACAAGTGTCCACTCCAATGGGACTGCATTCCATGGGGCATGGCAAGGGTTGCATATGGAGGAGGACACCCAGAGCTTATTCATTCTCTGTAGTGAGAACTCAGTTCTACACAACCTCACAGAGCAACAAGAGTTAAATTCAGGCTCAGGCCATCATGTGATAATGGCAAAATAAAGTTAATAGTAATTAATGATCACTCAAAGAGTTGCTGTCTTCTAAATCAGAACAAGGAACTAGAGAGGAAAAAAAAATACATAAGAATATTACAGCTAAAGCCATTCTGGGACTTTCCCCAGCCCTCCCTGCACATCTAGCTTCCTGCTGTAGGGTACAGAAAGTAATACATAAGTAAATGAGAAAGATGTGAGGTTTTTACAAAAAAGTTCTAAAACAATATTAAGCAGCAAGTTACAGATCCAGATGAATCACTGGATTCATCATTTGTTTAGGTCTGGTCATCATGTGGCCTGGATTAGGGTCTTATCCAGTTGTTTCCTTTATATTAGTAAATCCCTAAAAGTGTAGATTACCCTTCAATAGATGTAAGATTTTCTTAACAGGACTATCTCCCTTCACCAAAGGTACGAAGCACTTTGCTACTAGAGTCATGCAACAACTCAAATAAGCATAGAGCTAGCTGACCATTCTACTTGTTTTCTTTGCACAGAGTCCCTTGATGGGTCTGAAACACCACAGAAGCTTGGATCCAGGTTAGATCTGCCCTCACCCCATCCCTTTTTAAAAACCCTTCTGATAGATCTCCCTTTGCAATATAAAGCAGCTGCTATTGCTACAAAGAAAAGGTTTACTTTTTTTAAAAAAATGAAACCCTCCTTTTCCAACAGTCATCAGTTGGAGCCTTGGAGCCTTTCTGAATTACTCTCGAGTCTAAGGAGTCATTCTGATGTTCTGACTTCACCCATGAATAACTTTTCAAATTTGATTTTCCTGTTCTCAGAATTGGTCTTGCATACAACATCTCACCAAGACCTTTCAAATAAGCCTTGCATGATGATTCTAGAATACGTTTTTTGTGGTAGTCCAAGTGAACAAAGCATTAGGAGAATTTTCAGAACACCATCAACATCTAAAGCCCTTTTAGAAAGTGTTCCATTGAAACACCTCAAATTTGGGTAGGGTCTGTCCTCTTGTCACAGACAACACACACTTCAAATGTTCGATACGTGACCTATTCTTAGGATGAAAATAGGATATAAATGGGAACTTTAACTATGCCTCTTCCTAAATCCCGACAATGCAATTCTTATTTTAAAAAGGTTTTTTTTTTTTTGGATGAACAGTGTACAAATTTTCTTTGTAGTTCCTTTCTTCTTACACTTTGGAATGCATCAGAGATGCAACAAGTAAAATGTGCTTTAAATTAGTAGAAATTCCTTTTCTACAGCACCATCTCTTCAATAAACAAACAGGGACTACAGATTTTTCTCTCATTACAACAGATGATTTGACCCCACCTTCCTCTATGTGCTGTTCCCCAGTGTTTGAATACTAACATCTGTTTTGATTTGCTGTTACAGCCTGACCTGATCCTATGTCATACACTCCCCTGCATTTAATTTCTTCCCATTCTGTAAGTTTCCCATCTTCAAAGCATCTGACGAAGTGGGATTTTCTCCCACGAAAGCTCATGCGATAAATAAATCTGTTAGTTTTTAAAAGTGCCACAGGATGCTGTTTTTCTTCCATAAATAGGCAGGTTTCAGAATACAAAATTGTACCAACCATTATTATTTTAATTTACGTTTTAGTATATACATTAACACTAAAAAAATGTGATGAAAAACAAATACACATCATGATGAGATACAGACTGCAAAGTTAAATTAAAAGCAGAGATTTTACAGTTTCAGATGAACATAACTACAATAAGTGCATAGGCCAAAACATTTCTTACTATTTGAGTAGCACAGTAAAAAGGAAAAAAAATGTACATTTTAGAATGATACTGCAAGACTATATTCTCAATACAACACCACATGCATCTTGCTGTGTCTTAAATACTTTTTTGGCCCATTATTACTGAACATTTCTTTCCCCTCCCCCCCCCATGTTGAATAATCTATTATACCACAGAACCCTTATCCATAGAATGACATATTAATTACAGGGCAGTATTTCTTCTCTAGTTAATAGTTATTTCAAAAGATAGGCATTATTTTCTCCATTTGAGAAGATTTCAAGTAAATACTTGGGGATATCTGTTCTCCTGATGCAGACAATTTCCATTAATTTTAAGGGAATAATGTGGGCACCAAGAGCATAAAACACTCTTCTGTTCTATTCATCCAAAACACTTGCAAATGTGAGTACCAGTTATGAGGACAACATGAAATTGACTTTCAAAATTCCAAGCACAAGAGCCTTGTAAGTCAGTTTGTGGTCAGGTGTTCCATTCTTTACCAAAGATGAAGGCATAGTATTCTTGCCTCTTCTGATGGTCACATATGAAATACTCATCTCTTATTTAAGTCAGTGGACTTTTGACAATCATGCTCTGGATATTCACAGTTAACATGAACAGAGAGGTGAAGGGGAAATTTTACAGGAAAAAAAAAAAAGAACAGTTTTGTGACCATAGTGGCCTTAAGGCAGAAAAAGATTAGACATTTTCCACTTAAAAAAAAAAAAAAACCATTAAGACAATTTTGGCTAGTTGACATTCTCAGGGAATCTAAGAAAATTAAATGAAGCCTAAAGATGGATTAAATGTATATGCAGCTATGAATTACCAGGTTTTGGACCTTATGAATTACGAGAACAGGATAGGGCATATAAAAGATTATTAAACATGAAGTCTTGCCCAACTTTTCTCTACAGCCAGAGCTATGCAATAAAATATAGCTGCTGGCTATGATCATGGACTGGAGAATGTCATCCCATTTCAGACTGGTTCAGATTTTCAGCTAGAGTAAATTGGCATAGTGCCATTGAAATAAATGGTGCTAATTCAGTACGTTCTCTGGGCCTGATTACTAAATAGGATCCATAAACCATATGGCATGTGGATTTTTTTTTTTAAACATGTTACATCTAATGAATATCACATCACAGAAGGTGAAAATAAGGTCATTTAAAATGTAAGATGGATGAGTTTTGAAGCATGTTTCAACATCAAGTTTTATAAATATTGGCACAAGTGGTTGTGTTATAAAAAACAAAATGCATTGTCCCAGATAATGCTCCCCTGGAAGTTCCTCTTCTGTGAAGATTTTGCCTAATTCCTGAACAAATGATGAAAAATTCATCAGGTAGGGTATTTTTCTTTGTTTTGTACATGCTCTTTATTTTTGGTCAAAGGGGCTAAATGACATACACCTCATGCCTTTAGTATTCTGTGGCCCAAGACCCTTAGCGTTTAGATGAACATTCTACTTCCAATGCCACGTCACGAACACAGCCGTCTTTTCTGAGATCACATTTCATAAAGCTCCCAAGTGTCATTATGGAGTGGGGAGAGCAACTCTTAAGAGGACAGAGTTTTCTTTAAATTAGTGAGCTGCAGAGATTCTTGAAGTCTTAAAAACAGCAGCAAAAAGTATTATAAGCGAGGACAGAGTGCTCCTGAAATTGAGACCTGAATGAAACTGATAGAAAAAAAGTATTTAAGATATTAGGCATCCATACCAGCCAATTAGTATCATCAGTTTGCAATCAGGAACGTTCTCAGGGCTTTTCTATTCTTGAAATGCTACAGGGGAACAGTTGTACCACTGTAGTGCTTCAGTGTAGGTATTCCCACCTCCTTGAGAGGCTAGATTGATGGAAGAATTCTATCTACTTAACTGCTGTCTATACTGAGGGTTAGGGTGGCTTACCTATACAGTTCAGGAACACGGATTTTTCACATCCTTGAATCACATAGTTAAGCTGACAATTTTCTAGTGGAGCAGGCCTTTCCAAGAGAATAAACTAATTTTCATGAACACGTTACATGGAAAGGCAAACAAAATCTTTCATAGATGAATGGCCTATTTCTGATCGCTCATATAGTGCTGTGAACTAAGAGCAACTCCACTGAAATCCATTGAGATTTACACTGATGTAAAATGACATCGAAATTACTGGAAGCCCAATGTCTCTACTGAGTCTGGCTCCTGCCCACGAAAGGTCTTATGCCTTGGCTGAATTTTTGATTAGTTTGTCTGATTGTTGAGACCTAAAAACATGATCATCCGCAGCATGGAAGAGCGCAAAACATTTTGACTAAATACAAATTCACAAATGGTATGAGACGTATTGCAACATGAATTGGACTTCAATGATCTGCAACATGGTGTCCATAGGTACATAGTACTGTATAAAAAATGTCAAATCTTCATTCAAGTAAAACCTTAAAAAAAATGAAATATGGAAGTTGTATTCTTAAACAAAAGCCTTAGAAGCAGCATAACTCAATCCTCTCTAATACCACACAGTTTTCTTTAAATTGAAGCATTTTAAAAGATACCTGACCTCGAAATACATCATAATTTCTAGTGGCTTTTTTGTTTTTAAACTGGTCCAGCCCAGGTCTGCAACCTGTACAGACATGAAAAATAGGAGGCAATCACAATAACTGTTCAGCACAAACGTTGAGCATGCCAGGTGTAAAATAACAATGCAAATAAGATATCCCCAAATTGTTAAATACGGGCTACTGACCACGATGGGGCTTAGATGGCTTTATATAAAAGAATATGGATAGAAAAAAAACAAACCACAGAGGTCATCAAATACAAAGTTCTCTGCATGCAGCATAATTCTGACAGTGCCCCTAATATCCAGGCTTTTTATATTTTTTCCACAAGATGTCAAACCACATACAGTTTTGGTTTTGTTTAAATATTTTTTAGAAAATTAAGATTTATACTGACAGTCTGTATTTTACCCATGAAGAAACTACTGATTCACTCCTTATGTGCATAGGTAGTCAGTACAGGAGTTCTGCAAATTTTTTTGGAAAACGAACAATATATTTCAAGAAAAAGAAAAAAAGATCAGCAGCAGCTTGTTTTGTCATTACAACAAATGTATAGTTTCACAGTTGAAAAACATTAGTTACATTGTTTTACAATTTAATACATATTCACTAAGCCACCTTCTTCTAATGGCGTCATAATAAAATGCGAGGACTAATCCTGGATTCCTTGCTCTGATAAGACTCCTATATTAGCCTCTAGGCGACCTTTCCTGGAGCAAGATTCTCCAATTCAACCCAAGCACAAAATCAACTAGTTTAGTGTTTGCACAGCTGGTACTCAGAACAAAGGGAACGTTTTCAAACCCTTATGGTTAAATGTCAGCTATAAAACAGCAACAAAAAACAATTTAGAAAAAAATCAAATTCCAAACAATCTCTCTCAAAAATCTACAGCTCAATCATTATGCATTCATGAGCTGCGAAGCAGATCCTTCTTCTGCAGCGAAAATAATAGGTTTGATTCTCTCACATACACCAGTCTAAGTCAGGAGTAACCCCATTAAAGTTAGAGGAATTATATCAGTATAAAACTGGTGTAAGTCAGAGCACAATGGGCTCAATGTATTTAGAGTTAACTTCTTTCTTTAAATACACTTTCAGATTACTGAGAGCCACTGTTTTAAGTCTCACACCCCCATCTAGTATCTTCTCATGCTTTTTTTTTTTTGTTTAATTTTAAAGTTACCCCAAGCAATAAGGTATCTAGGCTGACTACTCAGTTTGCCTTCTTCTAACATGTATGCAAGAACTCTTTTACAGCTTAGGCAGTGGTTGGTTATGGTAACACTTGACAATAGAAGACCTGGTTCTTCACAACCCTGCAACTTGCACAAACACTACTATTCTGAGATGGCAGCATTTAATGTAAGGTGCAAAACATGGAGACTCAGGCCTGTAAGAGCCAATAAGCTTGAATGGACCTTTTAATTTGGATCCTAAAAGGCATCTCTCTACTGGGCAATATGTTGTCTTAGTACAAGATAAATCATAAGGATCATGAATGTAGTACTTAGCATGGCACGTGAGTAACATACATTTCTCTGTGAAATCATGAATTACAGGAGGGTTTCAGATTTGTAGCATTTAATTGACTTTCTTGCTGTACCTAATCCCCAATGTAAAAAAAAAAAAAAAAAACCAAACAACCCAAAAACTCTAGACCAAATAAAAGTCTTGTCCTTACAATCCCCAGTTCACTGCTTTTCATGTTTTCTATAACTGATTGCACATTATCATATTACAATTTACTAAATGAATCCAGCCTCTCAATACTTCATAAATACAACCTGCACAATATACAGTTTATTTATAAAGTTTTACTGTAAGATCAACTGTCAGCACATTTTATATTACATCTGGTATTGCACTTTTTTTTTTTGGAGTGGCACCCACACAAATGTATGTCAGTCAGAGTGCGTGTGTGTGAATAAACCCCACTGCCTCAAACCCCTGGACTTTCGTCTTTGACTTCAAATGCTGGGAATCTAACGTTTAAAACTCTGGACTAAAATGTCATCCTCAGAGTCTTGATTTAGCAAGTTATTGTCATAAATATTTAAGAGTTTATAAAAATTGTTTCAGAATAGCAAGTTCTGCCTGCAGCTGTGTGTAAGGACAATCCAAAAAACCTGTGGTAGTCTTGAGAGTTGCAAAAACTGGTGCCCAACCATTAGATTTTTCTTTCATTCACTTACAGAGAGTGAGCGCGTGCATAAGAGAGTGAGTGTGCATACTCCAGAGCATGCATGCTATAAAATGCTTGGCAGCTCCACATGCTATGAGCTATCCAAAGTATTTGCTATAAGTAATTGGTAATCATTTTGGAAACCCAAACAGTTATTTCTCCTGTGTTATTTACAGGAAACAAGTAGCTACATTCAAAGGAGCAGGAAAGAAAGAACAGATAGTGAGAGAAAAGGTGGACCCGGGGGTTGAGTGTTTAACCATATATTTCTTGAACAGTCAGTATATCTCTTAGTAAAATTAAGAATATTGCCTGAGATTTTTTTTGAAGAGGCTTGGACCAAGTTCACCTCTGGCATAAAGGGATACATCTCCCACTGATTTCAGTGGTACTTGTATCCTCTCTTTCACCAGAGTTGAATTTGGTCCTACAAGTATAGTTGGACACCATCAGCGACATTCTGGACAATAGGAGTCTTGGACAGATAGAACCGGGCTGCAAAATTAAATGAATGAATATGGGACAAATCATGTAAATAAAGAAAATATATTAATAGTTCCTATCATATAAATAGTCTTTATAAAAATAATCTTTCAATAATTTTAATAACTAACCTTTCTGTAGGCTCTGGAAAACAGGCATGAAAAATTCTATTGTGTTCAAGAAGTGAACTATGATATTCTGTTGCACTAAACCCAATCCTGTCCATTCAATTTCTAAGTTAATCAGTCACATGGGTGGGGACCAGAGTTTCTCTGTGAAGCTGTACGTTTCATCCTTATAAATACTGTCCAGGAGAATACCATTTATAGTAGGCCCATTTCCTATTTCTTTCCAAACTGTGCAGATGACAGACCCAGAAGTCAAAGGTTTAAATAAAACCAAAATATATTATGTCTCTGACTAAATTTAAAGGCACTGTCCCCTCTACAGATCTTTGAGCTGAAGTAAAGGAGTGTTCAACTCTGTATCTACTATCTAAATAGCCAGGAAAACACTGCCTTCTTTCAACTCTTTGCAACCCTAAATAATCTCTGAAGTTACACCAGACCTATGGTAATACATGGTAGACTATTTTTGATGCTAGCATGATTTTCCTTTTCCCAGACTGTCCAAATCAAAAGCAAATAAAAAAACCCTGCCAATCTTCCAAGTGTACCTGTTGGGGCTTAAGGCATAATGACACATTACACTAAAGCTTATCTTTGAAGTGTACAGTTTTAGTGCTATCCGAAACCCTGGTTTTTTATGTTAACTTTGAAAAAATTCTGAATACTTCATCTCTGTTCTTGCTGTAAAATTCTAATGCCGTCTGTGGTTTGTGCAATTCCTATGCAACCAGTCTTTGCTGCTGACAAGCATCAACAGTGCAGTATAACACCCACAAAATAATGGGCTATCAGTTTGTTTGTTTTTTTTTATCTTCTTTGCTTTTATTTCAGTTCAATGCATGTTGCTTTATTGTGTGGAAGATCCAGTCCATTTTTGTTGTCCAGCCACCATGATGAGCATCGTTCATCTGTTTCATGAAATATTCTAGAGCTTCTTGTTCACTTTTGTCCAGTGCAAGTGTCTTTCGAATGTATGCAATGTCATCAAAAGACTGTAATTCTGGCATTCCTGAGCCAAGCATCATGGAGAAGAGATTTATGAAGAGATTGGCATGCTGCCGAATTGCTAAGTAAGCCTTATAACACATCTCCTGAAACCTTGAAAAGAAAGTCAAGAGTTGGTTGAGTCAAGATAGGTTCTAGTGGATCCACGAAAGCTTTCATTTTTTTGGAGAAAACAAAAAGTGAGACACAGGTGGGCCACTACAAAAGTTTAAGGGGCTAACTCTGAGGTTTTTGTTTTTTAAATATAATATAAATGCCTCAATGGCACTGGATAATTTTCTTTATTGTATCATCTTCCTAAATTTCCTCCATTTAGAATAGGTTAATTTCCAAGTGATTTCACACTGCCTAATTGACAACAGATAAATTAGAAACAGTCCTTCCATTCTAAATCCCTATTTTCAGTTAACAAGTTTCTCAAAAGTGGAATTTATCAGGAATCTTTAAGGAAATCCACTGAGCCATTTTAGTTAAACAAGTTTAAGAAAAATACATGATGTAAGCTTTAAAATAAAATTGCTCATGAGCAGTAAAATTTACCAAGGTCAGTAATAGCTTTAATACTTTTGTAAAATTACATTTTTTTAAAATCAAGTAACCATGAGTGGTTATAGAAGTGTCTGATCCAGCAAAGCCAGTGGGAGTAGAGAAAGATCAACACCTTGCAGGATCTGGCTCACAAGACAGGAACGCTAAGACACCATAAAGATCTAAGCTGGGTGAACAATCCGAGATACAGATTTGTGTCCCATAACTGAATTAATGTAAAACTAGATGCCCACATTGTCTTATTTTCATATATTAAGCTCTACACTACTTATACAGGATTTAATAGCACAATGCTTGATTCAGGTGAAAAGGTCAGAATATTTATAGCCCTTTATTATATCAAACATTTTGCTGCAAGATACAGCCAAATATATACAAAAAGCGATCAAATATTTTCATTTATGTGAAAATTGCTCACAAAGAAAGGCTTACCTTTCAAATTCCCTTGTTTTGGTACATTCTTGGGCTCCTTTACTAATCACTATTAAAAAATCTTGCGTTAAGACGAATGGGACACGCTCCCGTTTGTAACCAAATTTTTTCTTCTTGTGATCCAAAAAGTGTCCAAAATCAATGTGAAACAGCTTTAAAAGAGGAAGAAAATAGTTATATTTTAAAATTTTGTTTATTTAAACAGGTTTCATAGTAATATTAGTTCATCTAGTTTTTGCCTGGATTTGTGATCCAAACCACATTATGTCATACAATTAGCAGCTATGCATAGGCCAAATGAAAGATGTCATATCACGTAATCGAATATCCATAGAGAAATGTTTTTGTAAAACAGTAACTTACTTGTCCATCATCTTTCACCATGATGTTACTATTGTGACGATCACCAATTCCCAATATGAAGGTAGCAACACAATAGCCAGCACAAGAGCGTGTAAACAAATCAATAGCTGCATCATACCTGTTGAAAACAAAGAGGCATTATTCTTCTGAAGTTTAACACCATGGAAGTACAGAAGCAACATGTAGCTAATGAAGAGCTGGATATATTTGTATACGAGCTCAATGAAGCCAAGCTTTTTGGATTTCATCATTGAACTGAACCAAAAAAGCCAGGAAGAGATTCAGCATTCTTAGGACACAACATAAAATAAAATCACCATTACAGCAACTTCCTTAAAGACATCAAAATTTTCCCTTTGATTAGCTATCAATGCAAATTCAGATTTAAATCATATATCTGTGCAAATGTATCTTAAATTGGCAATTTTTCTGCCAACGGTTGCATTGTCACAAGGATATCACACAAAAAGTCTCTATCAACCTCAAGAGGAGAACTATGGATAGCACAAATACCGGAGTGGAATATCATTGACTTAGTTTCCCACTTCAAGAAGAGGAGGAGCAACTAAATATTTGTTTTGAGGTCTTCATGAATCCTGCCCCCCCAAACAAAACAAAGAACAGGTGAATTAAAAAGGAGAATAAAGTAAACGCTCACATTTCTCCTTTGTTCTTGTCCTTGAGCCACTGATGTAATGTGTGACTGTTGAACTGCAATGCACCTTTCAGACCGCCTTTGCACTGAATCTGCATAATTGTGTGAGAGCTTCTCACCACCTCAATTAGTCCTACGCAATCACCAATAGACAAACAGCCATAAGGCAACATCCTGGGGAAAAAATCATTTGCTTTTTATAAAGAGCAAGTTTTCAGACAGCAAGCATTTTAACAATACAAAATAGGCATGTTCTATTTAGTAACCGTAATAAGATCAATACCATCTATTGCTGGTGTTACTCCACAGGGATTGACTAAAAAAACATTTGAAAGCCACACAGTTGTATTACAGAAGTGTTGTGAGAAAAGTGTGCAAGAACATCATGGTACAATAATGTACCTGACTCTACAGTCCCTGCATCTGGCAATATATTTTCTAGTTTTGAACTGGGAAAAGACTTAAGCTGAAAATTACCAATAGCTTCTGAATAGTAAAAGAAATCATTAATAGAACTTTCAAAGTGTAGGAAGATTTAACAAGATACACTTCAGTACAGATCTTCAGACTTAATGTTCAGGATGGGATAGTCTTCAGACTGTAAGAGGAGGAACATTCAGCACAGCCAATGCTACTATAGACACATAATACAGACTAATGCTTAAGAAAAGCCCACGTGGAATTTTAAAATAAATTTCCAAAGCTATCACCAGAAAATAGTATGAAATTGTAATGGAAACCCACAAAGAGCAGCAATTCTGGTTGTCAACTAATCTTATTGATAGCCATCCCTGGAACTGGACTGAGACCTCCAAAATAATTTTCACATAAGCCACTGATCAGTTTAAACCCCAATATTTTGGGTCTCTTGGAGTGATACAAGTTACACTATAATATACAGATTATTTTAAGGAAGCATGTTTCTGTATTATCTTTATTATTTGTGGGAATGGAAAGGACCCATCTGTTCTAATTAGGTTAAACAGAAAACATTAAAGGATGGCACTTGAGAATACACTCTGTTGCTTACCGAAGATCAAGACCCTGATTTTGCCAGATGTTTTCCATAATTCGAATGATCTGAAGTGTCAGCATATCCTGACGTAAATCTGAAATATTCAGGTTCATACAGATATGGATTTTAAGATCAGAAGGAAAGCTTTTTGTAACATGCCATTTTATTTATTTTTTCCCCAATACATTTTGAAGCAGAATAGTAAGCTGTGTATTTTACTAAAATTGTGTTCTCTAAAATACCTTATCTCATTATGCAGAAGTCAAAAACAACCTTTAAAGTTTAGAAATGTGTCTTGAAACTGACTCAATACTTTTGCATGAATTCCTAATGTATAACTTTTAAACCGGTCTGATCAATGAGATAGATAATAATGTTTGTCTACTTTAAGAGTGACAGCAAATATTCTAAAGCTTTTTAAAATTTGAAAAGTAGTATTATAGTTAAATAATATTATGTTAATCACAAAGAGTGACTACAAAAATATTAAACAAATCAATTTCAATACTATGGAACGTCTAGTGCATGAGTCATTTTCTAAAAGGAAAAAACAATTCAAAATATTATGAGAGAATGAATGTTGGCATAGTCTAGAAGCACAGCTACAAAAATGTTGTGCATGTGTTTGTCTGAACATAAATATTTATTTTTATATGCCTATTTCTTAAGACACTTCAATTAGCGAGGCCAAACAATGTATGTTTACTTCTTTAACATGAATTCCATACATTACCTAGAAAAAACATTAAGTCAACAAAATACGAGAGTAGAGGTCTATATATATGAACACACAACTCTCTAGGATATGTTAACTTGGACATGTATGCATTATGACCTTACCATCTCCATTTTTAAAGATGATCTCGTTGTTCTGAAATAACAGTTCAGACATAATATCTGGGTTTTCCCAGTTCAACCACAGCGGCCTTTTTGCAGAAGACATAATCCTGCACTCCTCAAGCCTAGAAAAAGATAAGAGATTTCTTCTAAATAATTGAATGGTGTTTTTCTAATATTCTTCCTGTCTCTACCTTTCCTTCCTGTAACACTGATGGCTGATATGGAAGTGATGGATAGTTAATTAACAACCATTTTCATTCTTGTGTTTTAAACTAAAAGCAAGAAGTGCAATTGCTTGTTCTGCTTGACATGGATCCTCATACAGCATCAGTTCCAGCCAAATAATAAAGTTCCTCACAAAAACATATACTTTTATTATTCTGTGATCATTTAAAGTTGTTTTATCGATGCTACTGGCTTATGGTTAAAAAAGAATCTATCTACACAATTTTCTTAGTTCTGCTGCAATTTTAAAATCTTTTCCAAGATGCACTATTTCAGACATACTTAAATATCTTGACAAGTTCCAAAAGGGAAGAACGTACCTGAGATTTCCCAGCTGATGAGCAGGGTTAAGCGGAGAGATAAAGCCTTGTAAAGCATCCATGAAATCTGGCCGCCTCATTTGTTCAACTAGAAACTTCATCTGCACCTGAAGGGCAATCACGTTTAATTTGAGAGTTTTTTTATTATATTAGAAAGTTGTGCATGCTGGGTTTCAATTTCTGTTTAAATCATAGTTTTGTGTAATGAAAGTGTTAAAGAAAATAATAACAATCCCACATTAGCAACATATCGCCAGAATGGAAGCATTATTTTTACATCACCTATGTTGTATGATGTATGTTTTACATAAATGACATATGCAACCAACCAACTACAGTGGGTACAGTACTAATATTCCCACCCACTGTTAAAGAATTCTGTTACCTGCTGCAGTGGCTCTCAACCACGGTGTCAGGACACATTACTGTAGGGTCGCAATATGCCGCCAAGTGCATCGTGACCCGCAAAAGGTTGAAAACCACTGATCTACTGGATCAAACAGTACCACTCTGTTTTCACTAACCAAGTAAAGGCCCAATTCTTATTAAACCAATATTGAAACAGACTTAATTCTGTATTCTCATAGCAATGATACCTTTTGTGTCTCATCCTTCTTCTCCTGTTTGAGAATATCTGTGAGATTTATCAGTTTCTCCATCGCTTCCACCTGCCTGCTCAAATGTTTTAGGTACATCCCACATGCTCGACAGTAGGATTCCAAAAGTAAACCAAATCTCTGGCTTACAGTTTTATTGTGCATTTCAGACCTATTGAGAGAGAACATTTACAGGTATTGTGGTTTAAAATTGATGCTGTCCCTGTGCTCTCTTTCAGTGGACACCATTTCCAAAGCACAGGCCTACAGCTGCCCTTCTCTCAGACTGGAATCCCACTTTTCAACTGAACTGATCTGGCTACAGCACTTCCTGCTTACTACCCACATTATCTCAGGAGGTACAACAGGTTTTGGTGTCTGCTGAAGACGCTCATTTCTGGAGCTGTGACCCCTGGTAAACACAGTGAGAGAATGGCTTCTTCAAAACGGAATATGATTTATTTATCCAAAGGAACATAATGAGAGAAAAGGATTACAAAACAACAAAAGCATATAGTCTTACCCAACGTAGCATTTGCCTCATGCAACGAGGTAGGCGTAATTTAACCTTGGTACCCTTTCTGTTTTCCCAGGGATTAGAGTTACTGCTTGTTTCTCCACAGACCCTCTATCCTCCTGACTCAGAGGCTCAGCTTTTCAACAGTATTCTATTTCTATGTTCGCAAGTTTCTGCTTTGAAACCCTAAGGGTGCCAAGCTGAGCTCTTGCACTCCCCTGGAAGGAGTCAGCCAGACCGATTCTACATTAGTAGAGGTAAACCTTCACAGAATTGTCAACCCTATTGTCCATCTGAGGACTGTGCATTGGGATTGTCGACAGCCATTCACTTTTGGTTCCTAGAGCTGCAAGTTAACTAAGGTTGATTTAATTCTTAGTTACCCTTTAGCCAGCAGCACAGTAGCCTCAAAACCCACAGATTTTTGCACGTTCCCAATTCCCACACTGTTCATAAGAGGCAATTTAAAAAGGATCTTGCATACGAAAGTAATTTGAAATATGTTAAATTTAGAAAGTTAGCAATGGAGATGAGCTAATCATCTATAGTGGCAACGCTTCTGTGGAATTTGTTGATAATCACAATGTGCACACTCAATTATTAGCTGCTTTGACTAACGACTCAGCAATCATTGATGCTGAAATTTAAATTAAATGAAACCACCACTTTTTAAAAAAACAAACAAAACTTTTCTTTACACTTTCAATAGTGTTTTAAGCAAAAAAACAAGTGGAACAACAATCTAATGCAGCAACAAAGTCTAACCACAGGAATAGAATACAGGAAGCATACAGTAAAGCCAGAGAGAAGTTTCCCATAAACATTAAACAGAGGACAGGAAAGATGGAAAGAAACAGAAGAGGCTGAGGAAGGAAGACAAATAATGATCGTCTTAAAGGGGAGCATACTTGCAATACTAAATGCAACAAGAATGTCCTGAACAAAAAACTAACTCAAAGTTACAGATGTGTATAAATCTTCCACTGAGAATAGTGGGAGATCCACTGTAGATTGAGAGACTATGGGGCTCTAAATGTATACTATCAGCCCATCAAAGAAGGAATTCAGTTCTCTTCAGTGACATTCCTACTTTAGATACAATACTAGGTACTACAGAAAAACCTAAAATAGTTCATTATCTCGTGTATTTTTTTTTTTTTTTTTTTTTTTTTTTTTCCCAGTTTTAGACAAACTGACTACAGATTTGAGATCTAATTTTGTTTGAGGAGCTTATGTACTTTAAACTTAAAATAGGTACTAGCTTAAGAAAAAAAGACATTTTAGCCTGCCATTTCATACTTGTATAACTTGGTGGAAACTCCACCATTACTCAAAACACCTCCCAAACAAACTTACTTTAAGTGCCAAAAGAAAAAGTGTCCTATTCTTTGATTGGTCAGTGCCTTCTTGAGTAAAAATCTCACCAGCAGATTATCCAAATATTGCTCATATTTCAGAACCTATTTAAGGGTAAGAAGAAACAAGAATTTGGAACGGAAGCTGTGTCATTTTGCAAATATTCCAATGGATAATACACAGCCAGACACATACACCATAAAAAAGGAGCCACATTCTGGAAAAGGATTTTATAACCCAAGAATGTCTAGCTTTCATATTTAGTGTTTGTAAACGTTGGCAGGTATTCTTCCAACCCTGCCTAACAGTACATACACTGTAAATGTCCAAACGTATCTGACATTTCCTTTATTGTTAATTTAACTGACACCCACCAAATTTTAGCCTCATCTTGCTATCGTTTTTAGGATCGTCTCTTTCAGGGCACTTGCCCGTAATTCCATGCAACAGAAACCCAACTGGGTCTGGCTACTAATGTGAGTCAGCAGAACAACTCTATCTTTTTGAAGGGTCTTAATACCTCATCTTGCATTACAGTAAAATAAACCAGGTTTGATCTTTCAAGGTTGCACCTACTATATTTATTATCTATTCCCCCAAATCACCAGGAATTACTGTTTTTCAAGATTTCTTCTCTCGCTACCTAAGACTTAAGAAGCAACCATTGAAAACAACAAATGATACTTAAAAATAACATCTTCTTTTAACAAGACACGTAATGTACCTGGACTAGCTGGATTAAGTACTGAGACAGTTTGTCGTCAGTCAAATACTTCTCCAGACACCGAACTGCAAATGCTCGCACCATTGGGTCTGGGTAATTACAGTCCAAAAGCTCCATGGCCTGTTCTGGCTTGATTGGAGGCCAGTCTTTTACCAAGCAGTACATCTGAGTACAACAAAATCAACACAACATAAAAGAGACATTTTATGCAGTTGCGTGAACAGAGCCATATTTGTGAAAGAGATCTGTGAAAGTGCCAGCCATCATCTTCCTGATTAAAAACGGAATTTACTCTTTAGATCTCAAAAACGACTAACAATGTAAACTACAACCTGCTAAACACACACACACACACACACACACACACACACACACACACACACACA